>CAUYSK010031025.1:0-70082 GCA_963575035.1 Avahi laniger
AACATTTAATCCACTAATATTTAATCCTTTAATAACTACTGTTAATATTGATAAGACAGGACCTACATCTCTCATATCACTACTTGATTTCTATATGTCTTAAGTCATTTTCTATTCCTCTATTCTTCCATTATTTACTTCTTTTTGTTAAGAAGATATTTTCTGGTGTTCTTTTTTTTTAATTCCCTGGGGGTTTTTTAAAGTATATTTTTGGGTTATTTTCTTAATGATTTTCCTGGAGATTACAAACATACGTTTATACTATCTTTTATATACTTGTTTTTACCAGTGCTGCTTATTTCTTCATGTAGTTTAAAATTACTGTTTTAAATCATTTTATTTTAGCCTGAAGAGCTCCTTTTAATACTTTTTATAAGAGAGGTGTGCTTGCAACGAATCTCAGTTTTTGTTTTCTGGGACTGTCTTATTTTGCCTTCATTTTTGAAGGATAGCATTGCTGGCTATGGTTGACAGGATTTTTTTTTCTGCACTTTCCAATGTGTCATTCCAATGACTTCTGGCCTCCATAGTTTTTGAGGAGGAGTCAGGTATTAATCTTATTGAAAATTTTTATATGCGATGAATCACTTTTGTCTTGTTTCTTTCAAGATTATCTCTTTGTCTTTCATCAGTTTGACTATGATGGATCTAGGTGTTGATTTTAGCTTATCCTACTTGAAGTTTTGTGAGCTTTTTGGATGTGCATATTAACGTCTTTCATCAAATTTGGGATTTGGGGGCCACTATTTCTTCAAATATTCTTTCCATCCCTTTCTTGCCCTCTCTTCTCCTTCTGAGATGTCCACTATGCATATTTTGATACAATTGATACATTCCCACAGCTCTCTAAGAATATCATTATTTTTATTCATTCTTTTCCTTTCTGTGCCTCCCATCAGGCAATTTAAGTTGACTTGTTCTCACTTTTGCTGATTCTTTCTTTTGCAAACTCAAATATGATGTTGAGATCTTCTAATGAATTTTTATTTCATTTATTTAACTTTTTACCTGGAGAATTTCTATTCAGTTTTTTTTTTATACTTCTGTCTCTTTATTGATATATTCTGTTTTTGGTGAGACTTTATGCTCATACATTTTAAAAATTTTTTAGACATTATTTTCTTTAGTTCTTTTTTTATTTTTATGATATCTGATTTAAAGACTGATATCTAATTTTACTAGTCACTGGACAGATTTACTAGTTTCAAACTATGGACTTCCTCTGGGTGGTTTCATTGACCGCTTTTTTTTTTTTCCTCTCTCATGTATGGTCCATACTCTTGGTTTTTTTGCAAGCTTCATACCAGTGTTTATTATGGTAAAACTTAACCATCTTATCCAAGGTTTGTTGTTGTTGCTGTTTGTTGTGTACTGTTTCTGTAAAGTCCATATTTCTTGTCATGTGCATCTCCTGGGGACTCTGCTTAGCACTGATTTCAGAAATAACTGGATAGAGATTTCCTAAATGCCTTGAACCAATATGTCTCCCACCCATTGCTCAGGTACCCATGTGCTGAAAATGTGCTTGAATATATCTTCATTTTTATCAGTTTTAACTTGATATCAGTATTTACTTCTTACTGTTCAAAGCTTCAAGGTCAGCCAGAGGTGAGAGATTAGTGCCCTCTCACTCTTCCCTGGGCTTATGCACAGCCCTGTACGTGTGCATGACCTTTCAGATCCCCAGGAATACGTGAACTCCTTCTAAAGTCCTCATTCCCCACATTTTCCTTTTAATTTTTTTGTCCACTAGCATTAGGCAGCTGCAATGTTAAGCAATTGCTGATGGGTTTCTTTCTTTCTTTCTTTCTTTCTTTCTTTCTTTCTTTCTTTCTTTCTTTCTTTCTTTCTTTCTTTCTTTCTTTCTTTCTTTTTCTTTCTTTCTTAACAAATGCCCTCAGATACAAATTTTCTCACTGAACAAGCTCTGAGTAAGGTCAAATATAGACAAATGCTGGGAATAGGAAATTTGCAGGAAGCTTCCAAATACTGCCAATACCCTGGAGATGGGGCTTTGTGGGGAGTTTTGAGTCTATTCTATTTTTTCTCTGGTCACTGTTATTTTTTATAGCTAGCACGGTTGTGAGGCATTCGGTTTTCAAGGCTTCCATGGAATTGGAAAAGGGGAATAGAGCAAGTGAAAAACCCACGAAGCTCATTGTTATTTATGACATTTAGTTATTTTTCTTGAATAAAGTTCCTCATATTGTTGCAAACATTTGGATAATTTCAAAAGTTGATTTTAATAATGTTTAGTAGTGTTCTTATTGGTTTTATGCAGTGGATCCTCTGAGGTCTTTACTCTTTCAAAAAAAGAGGAATATTATTAATAATTTAGTTATTTGCCCTTTATCTCACCTTTAGTGCCTTATATTTATCACCTTTCTTTGGCCATATTCAGTTCACTTACTTACATAAGCATAGCTGCTTCATTAGTCAAGGTTCAGTAGCGCCTGGAATTTTTATATATTTCCACTGTAACAGCCATGAAAGCTTTAGTTTCTTATTTTTTCCATTATCTGTTGAATTCATACCAGCCAACCTAATCTTTCCCTATAATACCCAACAATGGTGTATGTTCTTATTGGGAACAAAACAAACTCCCAGTTTTCTTTTAAATTCATATATTTTCTCTTCTTTATTAGCAGTTGCATTTTGTTATGTAGCCACATTTCGTATATATGCTCTGCAATTCACGCTGCAGGGAGAGCTTCATTATTTTTCCATTTCCATAAAAATGGCCATCACCACTAATTTACACAAGAAAACAGTCCTCAGGCTTATTTATTACTGACACAAGTTAATCAGGGGTAAAGCAATTTTTGAACAAATAGCCAAAGGCTGATATAACATTAGAATCTTGAAGTACAAATAATGTGGCCTATAGTGTTTATTATAAACCAGGATGCTTTTTGCCCCTTATTTTTTAAATTGACCATTATAGATGTTGTTATTTTTCAATGGTTGCCTAAAATAAATATTTACTATGTTTATAGTTCTTCTTCTCTCTTCTATCTTAGCATTCTTTATTTATTTTCCTAAATAATACTGATTTCTACCTAGGAATACTGAAGTCACTGTCCAATTAAAATAGCTGCAGTGCTGATGTCTTCCACAAGAGGGCACTCAAATGGCTTTCTTTTTGTGATTTTATACTTTCCCACTTTTTTAGACTGTTTACTACAATGGACTATAGGACAGATTTATCTCAAAGTCCTCCGCTAAAACCAGAAAGATATATATATATATATACATACACACACACACATACACACACACACATACACACACACACACATATACAACTGTAATTAAGTTCTTAGAAACACTGAAGATTTATATGTTCTAGAAATCAGAAAATAAAAAGGAAGAGACCGAGATATCCCAATATTTTATTCATGACAATATTTTATTCCATCTGCTTTCTCAGGGAAGGCTCTTGATAGCTAGTAGTTACGATTCCCGAAAAGGAGGTGGAGCACATGGAATAACTTGTATGCTGTGCCCATTTGGTCATTTCCAAACTAAATAAAGCAAGAAAAGGCTGGTTTTTAAAGGAAAAAAAGTTGAAAAAATAAATTCAAATCGGTAACTCTCTGAAATATCTGTGCAGAGATCATAAAAAAATGATATCTGAATTTTGTCAGAATAACAAGTGGTGAAGATATTAAAGAAATATTTGATTTTCTGAAATTAGGATGACAGAAACAGAAAGAAATGGACAGATTGTTTTAATGATTTTAAAAATTGTAGCATACTGCTACCACTGGAAAGTACACGAGCAAAGCAAACCTTATTCCATCGAAAGAAGATTAAAAAAAATGTCCTTTTCTATAAAGTTAGCCTGATGGGAAGGGAAAGAAGAGGGTAGGAAGGTGAATAGTAAAACAAAAGAGACATATTCTATTCAGTCATCCTGGAAAGTATGTGTATTATTGTGACTTTGGGGGAATTTTCTTGGCTTGCTTAGTAAGAGATCAAATACCATTAGAAACATCAAATTAGGCAACACTGCCTAAATTGAAGAAAACCAGGACTGACTATTTGAAGAAAGATGCCTCTTCTGACAGTAGAAGTGTAATCTGGCATCGTAGCGCAGAATTGCTTCATAGCTTTTAGATTTTACCCAGAAAATCAAATACCTTGACGTAGCCACCGTCCCTGAATTTTGGAGGGATTCTGATAACACCAGAACCAATAACTGTTTGATAACCCTATAACCACCGGGGTCAAAGGTCAGCATCATAATCTCAGCATGATAATCATGCAAAACAAATGTAATTTTAAAATGTTGTTTATTAGATATTGTTTTGTGTTTGTTTTCTTCTTATTTTATGTCTTTATCTCGGTCCATAGCCACTGGATGGTGGCTTTCTAAAACAATTGTTTTAATTACTGCCATTGGTGCCTCATGAATAACCAGCTATTTTAATAAAGAGGATTTTTTTTCTGAAATAGAGACAATGAATGAAAGATGAAAATTATTCATGTCTGCATGAGTTAGAAATCACTATCACTTGATAGATTACCTTTGGAAATTTTACCTTTGCAGATCTTTTTAAAAACTTAATATCCCCTTTGGAGCAATGGAATTGATAGTTTTATTAACTTAAATGTCTTTATATTAATTTCAAAACAGAGGAAAAATAAAAAATACGTGATTGCTTTATGAATAGTATTGACTTATACTTTCCTTAATATGTGGGCAAAAAGTAATGAAAGGGTACATATTTGTTTTACAAAACATCTTATTTCTAAGAATCCTAGAGACCTGTTCCACATCTGTTATTTTTTCGTCATCTGTGCTTCTCATTCGAGTTTTCCTAGCCACACCTGGAGGAGTAGGGAGAACCAAAGTGGTCTCCTTGGTAGCTGATCACCTCGCTACTGCTGATTGGTGAGTTCTGTGCATCAAGCCAAAACACAAAAGCCAATTACGAAGTCTGCAGATATTTGATCTCCAGCTGTTTGAAACACATATGGTATTCATCCCATTCAAGGTAAACCTCACTTCATAGTGTGGTGCATGGTTTGTTTGACAAATATCTAAATCTAGATGCCAATCTGAAGCATATTTTCAAACCTCTATCTCTTTGGAGTCATCTTTAAATGCATCACCCATTTCTGAAATTAACTAGCGAAAGAGAAAAATAACCCCAAGGACATCTGAGTCAGTTTGAGTAGGGGTTGGAGGGTGGGGTTAGGCATGAGCATGTGTGTGTCTCAAATAATTAGAATTCAGTGAAAACGATATTGTTCCACAATTCTTTTTTTCTTTTTTTTTTAAATGCCTTGTATTCTTGCCTCAAAAAAGATTTATGGATGCCACTCGAGAATAAGTGGGGTTTTAATAGCATCTCCATTTGTGCAGGGTCCAGTATAACTTAAGAGAGAGGAAATTACTCTTGGGGGTTAAGTTTACTTACCATTTGATGTCAGTGTTGTGCTGTAAGAACAAAATTAATGGGGAGGGGGTACTGAGGGCTGTGGAAATAAACTACTGGGGAACAAGGTTAATTTTAATGTTAAGGGTCATCAGTTTTAGATAACTCATCATAATCTAAAGTGACAAATAACAGCCTCTATAGTACAGCTCTTTTATAAGAAGTCAACCATCATATTCAACTATCTCTCATTCAAATTCAAAACTTGACATGTGTCAAACACAAGCTGATTTTTTTTTTGCTTTTCAAATAAAGCTATGTTAAGGTGCTTGCTAATCTTAGAGATCTAAAGTATCTTCCATCATTTTAAATGAAAACATACGCATACTCAGTTTCCGGATGAATAAAATCAATTTAGCCATGCATAATCAACTAAACCCTGTTCCTCCGTTTAATTTCTCAGTTGTTTATGTTTACAGGAAGCCATTCTCTTCAAGGGCAAATTTAATAAGGACAGTTTAGGAAGTTATAGGAAAGTGGTGTGCAAAATGGAAAATGCGAAGTGATTTCAATTTAGATATGTGCCTAGCTGAGTCTGTGATTACCAGAGGTACCAAAGGCAGCCCCTCTGACAAAACACACAGAGACATTTGTTTCCTCGTGCTCTAGGCATAACTTTTTATTAGGAATGCATACCAAAGATTTGCTCAGATTTGCTTATACTGTAGTTAAGTAGCTACCCTCTTCTCCAACAACACAAAATTCACTGCTGAACAAAAAAATGATTATTGCTATGTGCTTGAGAGGATGACTACCTTTAAATTGGTTACTTGCATTAGCTTGGAGATTGCAGTGGATGCAAACTCTTTCAATTTAGTCAAGATAGAGACATATGTCTGATCTGGAAGAATTTTGTTTTTTTATTATAGTTGGTTTAGATTTCTTATATACATTTACATGAAAACTCCAGAATGTCTGGGGAAACTACAGAAATTAGACCATAGATACAGACACATCCATTCACTCACTGAGGACTCAAATATAATCAATACCAGTGTACTAGAAATAATTCTAAAGTGTAGGAAAATACATTTTCCATAACATTTCATTCTCTACTTGCTGCAAATTAAATTACAGATGTATGCATTCACTATTAAATTATTTTTGCAAAGTGCTTTCCTCTTTGACATACCATTTAGAGTTTCTTACGACAGTTTAACTGTTTCGAAGTATCTTTTTTTTTTTTTTTTGCAACTATATTCAGCTCATTAAACTATCAAAATACATCCTGGCCACTCACCTATGTTCTGATATGCTAGACTATTAACCCCTAAGGGAATATGGATACATGTGTCCTCCAAAATAACAAGTGTTAAAAGGTTTAACCTTGGAGAAGTGAAAAATCTATATAGGCAAATCCACAAGAATAAGACCCTGCACTTGAAGAAAGACCCTATATTTCAAGGCCCAATACCAATACATAGATAGATATTTAATAATAGAAGCCTGTAGAATCAGGTTTGTCAGGATTTGGTAACTTTTTTGGGGTGAGTGGCTAAGTACATCTCAGACTCAAGAGAGTTGCATAGGATGAGGGCTGTGGAGGGGAAAGTCAGAGAGCAAAGTCTAAGGCACTGCTCTTAGATTTCAGCGTGTGCTCAAATCCCTGCGCATCTTGTTAAAATGCAGGTTCCGATTGAGTTGGTCAGTGCTGGGGTGGCCCGAGGGTCTGCATTTCGAACAAGACTCCTGGTACTGCTGGTGCTGTCGGTGTGTGGACACCCCTGAGCAGCAAAGATCTAAAGTGAAGAGTTTCAAAAAGGAGTCAGAGAACTGGGAAAATCCTGGCGATACCGTAATCCCTGGGAATAAATAAAAAAATGCCACTGTCTGGGCACTAATGCCACACGGTCCAAATTAGCAGATCTTGAGGAATCTGTATTTTTAAAACACATTTCCTACAAGAATCTGATACAGAACTGAGTTTGAGGACCAACTGGCGTGATTTTCTACAGTTCGCAGCTGGCGAATGAGTTGATGGTTAACCCGACTGCAATTATGATGACATCAGTTAACCCTTGAAAGGTGGGGGCGGGGAAGGTGAGGACTAGTCTAAACTGACATCTGTCATCCTCCAGGCCTTGAGATTTAGCGTCGTAAGCATGGTCTCAAGAGAGAGAAGATTCTGTGGGCTATCTGAAGGGGAAACTGTCTGATAAGTTTAAATTCTTAATTCAGAAATTATATGACATGAATAGAACCCAGTGTATTCCAGATACCTTATGTTCGTGTTCTCGTTAAATCTTCATATCGCCCCTGAGAGGTAGGTAATATCGTTTTTACAGCTAAGGGGAGGAATATCAAGTCGATTGTATAATGTCATAAAGATAAGGAGCAGGAGAATTGGGATATGAAGACAGGCCTCTTTAACATTAATTTTATACTTGTGACCTGAGACCCATACAAGCTTCAAGATATTAGTGAGCCCCAATGGTACAAAATGTAAATCAATATTTTTTTGAAACTTTGCAAACTGTCCGTGTGTGTTATTTTTGGTGTTCATGGTATAATTTTCAGAAATTATTCACATATTGGAATATAAGTATGAATTTAAACATAAAGTGATTAAAGAGAAATATCCTCTGAGCTGTTTCAGCTTATTTGTGGTGGAGGTGGTAACACATAATATTAGTGACGATTCATAGGAATCACGTGGTAGCTCTTTACTTCCCACTGCACAAGTCGTGCATCTCTATATTTCTGAAGCACTGAAAAGAAGAAAATCAGTGTGGCAGAGAGCGGTCACAGTGATGAAGCTGGACGGACATTCAGAAGCAGGGCATTCTGACATCAACACATGAATGTGCAAGCATTTTGAAGCATATGTCGTGAGAGCAGTCCTCTATATAAATCAGGTAAGAAATTCTTGGTACTCAGTGATCTTTGAATATCAATGTGTACATTGATTAACACTCTTTTGCAAATCAAGTAAGTATCAAGTATATCCTGGGATCCATAAATGGATCCATGGGCTACGTGCTCAGCTAGTGGATGGCCCTTGTTGTTCTTTGAGGCGAGAGAAGAAAAAAAGCCTTCATTCATTTAGTGAGTTACATAGAACAGCCACCAACTGAAAAACAAAATCATATTTTCCTTTTACTATCCCAGATCATGCTTCTCAATCTAAACTTATTTCGAGGCAGTATAGGTTAATGCTAAGGGGTGCAGACCTTCAATCCAGAATGCCTGGCTTTGAGTCTTAGCTCGGCCTCTCCCTGCGTGACCTGAAATAAGCTCCTTAGTCTTAGCTTCCTCATCTGTAAAATGTAAATAACAGCAGTAGGTTGGATCAAGCTGTTGTAAGAATCAAATGAGCTACTATCTGTAAAATGCTTAGAACAGTGCCTGGCCCATAGTAGGTGCTATTTAAATGTTAGAGAAACATCATGAGAATATACTATGTGAAGACGTTAGGTACAGTGGAATAAAGATTACCCCTGCCCTGAGGGATATTTATTAAATATAATTTTGGAAAATAACTGATATTCTTTCCACAACATCCTTATCATGATTTACCAACCTGAATAAATGACATTTGCCTTTTGGAAATCGGTATTTTTATATAGTAGTAGTGCGCATGTGCATTTTGTAGCAAAAGAGGTAAATATCCATTACCTAGCTATCTGCCATGGTAGAAAAAGGTTGGTGGCAGGGGTTGGTTGGGGGTCAGACTCAGAATTATGTTTTGGAAAGGCTTGAGTCCTATCACGGAAATAACTGAACAAATAAGTGAACGATTTCACACTGATGTATTATCATTCCTTGTCTGGGCTAATGCAATATTTCTACTAATTTGTTTAGCACAAGTTTTTTGGCCTGTAACACATGCCTGCCCTGTATGCTAGTGATACCATCATCTCCCCCAGGAACACCCTGAAAAGATTTAAGGCATTTGACATTGACCCCTTCCTGGCGGCCCTTCGGAAAGTCTGAATAGTCTCACTGGAGAATAGGAATACAGATGCCTACTTCAAAGGCTTTGTTGTGGAGATCAATTACTTACTGCTTTTGGAAGTATCTTTGAAGATTAAATGTTTTCTCAAATCAAATATTGTTTTAGGCATCCTAGAAATATTCCCTTAGATCATTATGACTTATAATCACCTTATTGTAAAACACATGACCCTATAATACACACAGACCAGACAAAATTCTTTCCTACATCCAAGACACATTTATCTCCAAGATATAGTTCTTCGATTTGTGGAGTATGACCTGCAAAAACAAGGGAAAATAGTCACTTAAAAAAACTTACTTAAAATTAACCAGCATTATAGTTATTAAATATAAGGAACCACGCTCTTGCGTTTTACATAAAATGGGAAATAATATTGTAATCTGAGCTTTAAGAAGTTTAAAACTTAGCTTGGGAGGTTAGATATCAAAAGTTCAGATTTTCCACAATATAAATGTTAAATCAGTGGCACTGAAACATTTTTCCTCCTTAGAATTATTTCTTAAATAAAATCATAAGAATATTTTATTTAAGAAATAAATATGTGAAGGCTGGGCACAGTGGCTCATGCCTGTAATACTAGCACTCTGGGAGGCCAAGGCGGGAGGATCACTTGAGCTCAGGAGTTTGAGACCAGCCTGAGCAAGAGCTTAAGATCGCTTAAGCCCAGGAGTTTGAGATTGCAGTGAGCTATGACACCACTGCACTCTACCAGGGCAATAGAACAAGACTCTGTCTCTGAATGAATGAATGAATGAATGAATGAAATATATTTGTAGTGGTCCTGATTGGGGCAATGAGAGCTGAAACTCTGATTCCTATCTGTCAAGATCCTTCATTTGAAAAAATCCAAAAAGCACAGTTTGAAAACCACTGATTTCATTAATAATTCAAGATGCCACAGAAGAAATGCTGTGATACGGTACAGGACTTTAGCAAACACTGTAAATTGTCTTCCCAGCATCCTTTCTCCCATCTTCCACCTAACAGTGCCTAACTGGTCCATTCTCCTCCAGGTGATCATGGGCCTAGGGAGAGGCTGTTCTCTCTCTAGAAGAAAAGAATGAATATTTATTGGATTAAGCCATAGATTCTCTAGCTCTTTGTCTCAGGGGCCCTTACTGCTGACAAAAATTGAGGGCTCTCAATGGGTTTTAGATTACATTTACCAATATTTAATATATTTGAAAACAAAACTGAGAGAGGTTAAAAATATTCATTAAATATTAAAATAACAAAAATAAGGCCATTATTATTATATTGACATAAGTAACATATTCTATTGAAAACTGATATATTTTCCAAAACAAAAATAATGAGCTCAAAAAGTGGTATTGTTTTATATTTTTGCAAATCTCTTTAATAGAGGAGAGCTATATTTTTATATCTGTCTTGAATTATTCTGTCTTATTACATGGTTTGGGGTGAAGAATATAAAAATCTATGGCCTATTCAGTTATGTTATTGGGAAGGGAGTATTTTAATAACATTTTTCATACAATTGTGATATTCTTCTCTAACAGAACATCTAAATTTAACAAGGGTCATTTCCTAACAGTAGCATTGTGGAATTTGAAAAATATATTGATGAACAATTCAGTCTTGGTTAAATTAAACTCCCTTACTCTATATTAGATCATTTACCCATGCACAATTGTATTACAATAATCATTGGTCATTTGGAAAATATTGGCTCAGTGAGTTATGTAGATCTTCCAAATGTTGATACATTTCATTTTACAATAAGAAAAAAATCATATTCATTAATGTCATCATCCATTCCATCGGAAAAGACTTTAAGTTTTGGGAAGCTGTCCAGCTCATGGTGGCGAAAAAAAAGCTTTCCCAAATTCCAATTTTTGCTTGAAAGCTTATATTTTATCACTGTGTTCATTTTTGAGAAAATGTCTACCAAATGCTGAAGCCTGAATAACCATAATTTACCCTCACCTTTTCACTCAAGGAAAAAGGGTGGTCTATGAAAATAATAAATGATTCAGCTTGTAATTCAAACAACTGCACAAAAGGTTTCCTAAACATAGCCAGCATGGTCTGCAACAGAAGTGCTTTGTGTATACTTTCAATTTTTTTACACAAAATAATGAAAAGATATATACTCAAGGGCAAGTCTTAATAAATTAATGATTTTTAGTGCTTCGTCAAGGACTTTCTTACATAAAGAAAGCTTTTAACTTGTTTGTTTAATTCATTCTTTTAATAAATATGTGGTGGTAAAGAACACCGTGACTGCTAGTACACTTTGGTGCCACTCGATTGTGGCTGAGGTGCCAGCTGTTTTACCCACCGTTGCCTTTGCACTATCAGTGAAAATTTCAACAAAGCAAGAAAAGACAAATAACACTACAGCATTATTGTGATGCTAGTTTTGACTTTGCCAATACCCTGAAAGAGTTTTGGGGACTGATAACCCAGGGGTCCATAGACCCCACACTGGGGACTGCCAGACAAAGCTCACTGTGAATATCCCACTCATGGGCCAGTGGCTGGCATAGGACTCAACTCTGGCCAGGGACATATAAAGGACATTTGCTCTGGGTTTTCTGGGAAAGGTTGCCTTGCATGTAGAAAGACACATCAGCTGGAGGTAGCCCTCTTCTTCCTTTGGATTTTGTCGCTATCTGTATGTGACATCTTGAAGTCTGGCAGCCACCTTCTGTATGCATAAGGCAGGCTGTGATGATGTCATCATGAAGAGAATAGCAGAGCTTAAAATGCAGAAAGAACTTTGATCCTTGATGACATATTAAGCCACTGAAATAACTAACCTCAGGGTCATTCTAACTCAAAATTTCTTGCTTTGGAATCTAATAAATTTCTTTTTTGGTTTTCTTATTGCCTGTAATCAAAATCATTCAAACTACTACTAAGATATATTTTACTATTTTCCATTTGACTGAAGCCACATTATGAAGGAAGGAAAGCTAATTCATTATCTTACAAGAGAAAAATGTCAGGATTTATATAATTTTACCATCAATATTATGTAAGAAAAGAAATAAGTGACAGTTACAATATTTTAAAAATTTTAAATGGAGCTTATTTGAGCAGATGGTGCCACTTAACAACACTCAGCTGGCTAGAGATTCCTTAGAGGGCACCATGTTCTCTCCAGCGAAAAAATTAATTATGCCACAAGACCATCAGGCAAATAAAATCCCCAAAACCCACAAAGTTTTACTGACCTAAGTCACAGTTATTAAGGTTCTTCCCTTCTTGAATATATTAAATATTTCTTTTCTATGAAGGAGTTATCTTATAAAGTAAGTTCAGTCTCTACATGTGGTACGTTTTTTGCCACAGATTAAAATTGAAAGAGGCCCAGTCAAACTGTGAAGGAAAGCAAGTATGTGAATGCTAAAATGTATTCAAAGTGAAAATATCATTGAAGCAAAAATATTTTAGATCACAACTTCCCAATCTGTCTGTTGTTATTCAATAATTTGTTTCAAATGTTTTCAAATATCTGGGAAGTAAAATTATATCCCAAGTTATAAAAAAGGCAAATGATGACATTTAGAATCATTATTTTAGTATTGATCCAATCCTTCAAGAAAAGAAAAAACAAGCAGCAAATCATACCACAGAATTGATGAGCTTCCTTCTTTAATGTTTTCTAGAAGCCAAAATTACTGTCTGAAAATGAGAGTGAAAATAATTTTAAAGTAATGTTCAACTTTGTTATTAAAACATGGCTCATTAAATGTCATTGCTAATTACCTAAAAACTTAATATCTGAATCACCCTTGAACATACTTTGTAGCTTCAGCATTCTAAAAAAAATTATTTAGTTTATTGCCTATATATCTTTTTAACTGCAGTATATAGAATAGACACATTCCATGAGAATAATCACAAAATCATGGAATTACATTTGACTTTTAAATGCTAAAAATATATTTTTAAATTGAGCATATTCAAAGAAATTATTCATTACGGTATTCAATATTTATGCTAACTCTAAAGGCTTTTAAGCTTAATATTATATTTTCTACACTGCGTTCCCTTCCTATATATAATTATACATTTTTTTCTGCTTTTTAAAAAAACCCACATAATGAGAGGATTGGTCCAGCTCAATAATCTTCTGTACTTTACTTGCTGAAAACTAATTTTCATTTCAAGGTTTAGTTTTTCCTACAATATCTAACAAATTAGCCTACATCAAGATCAAATTAGGTGATCAAAGCAGGAGGGTCTTATCTATACCAGACAGCTGATGAACAAAACCACGGATAATTCTTTATATTAGCCTTAATCCTTTCTAGGGGGATTAACCGCAGTGTTAATCGAGGTACTTAGGACTGTGTTAAGCTACAAGCTCACCTCTCAATGTTCTGAAAAGCAAGAAGAGGAAGCTAACATTTATGCAGAATTTACCATGTTTAATGAGCTCTACATAGACTACCTAACTGCCCCAAACAACTCTAGAAAGTCAGTATTCTTGTGACAGACAGAAAAATTCTTTGATTTAGGCCACAGTGAAAGACATCGAAGAGGGAAAGTCTGAAGCTTTAAGTATAAAACAGTAAAAGAAGTTGACAATAGCCAGGATGGGGTAGCTCAAGGCTCAGGAAGGCTCAGGAGAGACTGCTGTGTCTTCCAGACTGCTAAAATTGTCCTGTTTGCTTCTGCTTTATCCTTAAAATCATCTGTTTTATATGATAAAGTAATATTCTGTAATGCAATGAGCACTAAAACATTTCTCCCCCCTAAAAAACTTTTTCATTTTTATTTTGATCATAGCAGGACCCCAAAATGGCATTAATATCCCAGGAATAATTGCTCCTCATGGCTAAAATGTATTCAAAGACTCTTTGATACCCTTTTGAATGAACGAAACACAATCCCACTGAAAATGTCGTGTGACATTTTTGGACTTGCACATGGCAAGTAAATGAATCTAAGTATGGCTCGAGCAGTCTTTGCCTGAATTACTTTTGAGCTTACCTACCTATTCAGGCTGTAAAATAAATAGGTGTGGATCCAGGAAGGAGAACCCATTTGCTTTATGCCCTGTTCTCTGTGCTTGGGTACGAGTCTCGTTCTTCACTTCTGGGAGACAGTAACTGCTGTGTTCCACATGGAGCAAATGAAGGTCTATAACGAGTTGACTACATTGTTATTTGAAAACTCATTTCTTTTTATATCTAATTCCTGATGTTTTGTTATGTCTATTTTCAAAATGTGGTTACTTTTCCAAAAAGAGTATAAAAGTAACTCCTGTCAAATTATAAAACTCTCTTCTTATCTGAGGTCTTCTTTTTTACCATGACATCTTCCTCCCTTCCCCACGCCAATGTGGTTCTCTGTTAATCCTACCGACACTAGCCTAGCCCCTTCATTTGTCCTTCACAATATTGGCACAGTTATCTTTCAATGAACAAACATATTTCTCTACAGGGAGATGTTTGGCGTTCTCTGCCTTGTAATCAAATCAACCGCCATGAGGTTCCTCCTTTATTCCAGCCTTGCCTGTTAGTGCAGTTCTTTTGCCATCAACTTTCATCAGAGGCCTACTCCTCGCCAACTGTTTGCTGAATACACCCTGTATTCTCTCACTTCTAAGCCATTTGCCCAGAAGCCCTTTTTTGCACACTTACCTGTCTCCCAAAGACCAATTCGCATTCCAGCTCTGCCAAGAAACTTCATCGTAGCTGTGCCAAAGAGGCATGGATCTCTCTTTCCCATAATAATATGACATTTTGTTTATCTCTGTACTTCAGTATTTATCAGTCTTCCTTGAGACTGAGTCATTTATGAGTGTCTTCTCTCTTGGTGAAGTATAAGAGGTCAAGGACCATGTGTAATTTACACAGGCAACCCCCGAAAGCTCAGCATAATCCTTCGCATATGTATCCACAAACAAGTGTTGGCTAAAATGAGCTGAACTGACTTCAGAATGCTTTCAAATTTGAACTGATCTTACGTTCGACCTCAAGCACAAGGAAAATAATTTTAAAAGCTAAATATACTTTTGATCTCTTTCACAATAATTTTGGAGAATGTATTCTAAAATGACTTGTCAAAGCATAGGGTTCAAAATAAATTTGGGGACCTTACTTTCTCATCTCCATCTAGTTTCCATTCACAGCCTGATAAAAACAGGGGGAATATTATTTTCCCCAATTTCCTCAGGCTTTTCATGTATTAATACCTCAAGAGTCTAAGTGTGGCCTGTGAACCAGCAATGACATCGCTTGGGAGCTTGTTAGAAATGCAGAATCCAGGCCAAATCAAGACCCAGTGAATCAGAATCTGCATTTTGTCAAGACCCCCAAGTGATTTTTATCCATATAAATTTGAGAAGCGCTGCCGTGACGTATTCCGCAGGACACCACCACTGCCTCACCAGCACCACGCACACAGACCCTGGGTGCCACACACACAATTGCCCTAGGTAACTGCTGGTTGCTCAGACTTTAAGAGAGTGGGTAAATAATTTTTAGTTTGGTTTCTAATTAGAAGAGCTACACTTGGGTGTGAACTGCAGAATTCCTTCGTTATTAAATCTTGTCCTCAGGCTTCAGTGTTTTCACTACTTATATCAATTTTAAGGCTCCCTGAAGGTTAAGTAGAACATTATGTCCTATCTGTAAAGCAGAATAATCTAGATGTTTACAGTTATACAATTAGATTTTCTGTCCTTCAAGGTTTATTTATTCTTCTCTGGGCTTCTTGCCTAAGATTTTCACAACTTTGATCAAGTTAATGGTTTTGTCGTCTTGCATCTCAATTGTAATAACCAACAGGGTAAAGTTCTCACATTTCATATCATAGGAAATAAAATATTCACTAACAACCATGTATCAGGAATTCAGCTTCATATTTTTCTCATCATCAAACAGATTTCATTTTTTCTGATTTACAGGTGAAAAAAATGAGGTTCAGATGGGTTGGGTGATTTGCTCAAGATCATGTTTGAACCCATCTATCTGACTTCATAATTTATAATCTTGCCTACACAAACATTCATCCAAATAATATGTATTTATTGAAGAGCTAGTGTTTTTGAGGCACTGTACTAGCATTAGAGATTAACCGTAAGGCAGACATAGACTTTGCCTTCATAGAGCCTACAATATAACAGGAGAATTTGAAAAAAAAAAAGGCATTTAATGAATTAGGTAATCATATTTATGGTAAGTGCTTTGAAAGAGAGTTTCAAAATGCAGTGCAAATGTACAACACAGGACATGGTTTGAGAAGCAGAGAAGATTTTTCTAAAATCTTTTTTGAATTGAAATCTGGATGATGAAAGCAGGTAGGATGGCCACATACATGAGGGAAAGGTACTGTCTTAGAAAGACAAGCACAAGCAGGTGCAGGACCCTGGAGCAGAAAGAGGCCCTAGTGTACCACAACACTGGAGAGTTAGTTTGAAATTCTGGGATTTGATTCAAAGTTTATGGAATAAAATTTCAGCTTTTCCACTTGCATGCTTTGACATTTCTCTAATTCCTAGTTTCCTTTGCAAATGGGGATAAAAACCATAATAATAATAACAATCACCACAACAAATCAGCAATAATAGCATCTATTGCAAAGTGCCTGGCACATAATAAGTACTCAATGGATATTCATTGAACAAATGAATGATCTTTGTGATGATCGAATAAGATAATAAATATGGAAAAGCCATAATCATTCATTTAGCCACTCATTTGCTTATTAATACCATAAGTATCTATTGAGTTCTTTTTGTGAGCCTAGTAGTACAAAGCTGAATAAAAACTTCTTTGTTATAAAAATCGTAGTTATTCTTCTTTCTTTTATAAGCTATAAAATTAATAAAGCATCCATAAATACTAATGGATTACTGAGTTCCAACATTCACCTGCTTTAAGAGGTACCATTTGGATCATTCACCTGCTTTAAGAGGTACCATTTGGATCAAAACACATATTTTCAAGTACTCAGTCATAATATTTCCTTCCAATTTAAGTTTTAGCTGTTATTAATCATGGGTTCAAGTAACCACGGCTCTCCCAACTGGATGAAATGGAAAAACTGTCTGTACTGATGTGTAATCTAGCTGTGCCTTGGGGGATTCAATATCTAGCTGATGTTCAGATAGCCTCCTGCTCAGAAAAGCAACCCAACCTGCCTCCTATCCCAGGACATCATATTCTCTGCCACATGGCTTTGCCACTAAAGTTTCAACCAACTGGACCAGTGATGGGCCATTGACTCAATACCAGCCAATGATCTAAGAAGTGGCCTAGGGTGAAAACTTTGTTTGTAGGGTACCCTACATGGGATGGTGACTGCTAAAACCAAGCAAAGTCTCTCTTTTGGAATGTGAATGTAGAAGTTACGGAAAATGAATATTTGGTAAAAAAGAATGGGGAGAGTAGAAGTAGAGAGAGTAGCAAGGCTACAGTAGGTATAACGAGAATGAGGCATTAAGGACATCGTGTTTTAGGGGCAACTTAATGTGGTTCTAATGAAGCCCCAGAGTTGATGTCAAATG
Source organism: Avahi laniger (assembly GCA_963575035.1). Taxonomy (NCBI): domain Eukaryota; kingdom Metazoa; phylum Chordata; class Mammalia; order Primates; family Indriidae; genus Avahi; species Avahi laniger. The sequence continues at coordinate 17,891 of CAUYSK010031025.1, forward strand.
AGTACAGTGCAAATGATTCCAGAAATCTGGTTCTCAAATTATATTCCAATCTTGAAAAAACTTGGCTATACAGCAGTTCTGTTTTATCCCATAAGAATTGGATAAGTGGTAATACTGATTTTTTTAATTTTCCACATAACTAAACAAATGACAATTTACTAAGTTTATGTAACCTAATAAAGCCTAAACAGTACACTATGTATAATTTTAAGTTTTTATTAAGTCATGAGCCCATGTCACTACTCTTATTTTCAGAAAATGTCAAAAGGAACTTCAGAATAATTTATTTCAATATATGATTTCTAGCTTTACTTCAATTTGGTCATCAGAAAAATCTGACTGTTACAAATTATCAGAGAGAAGTTATTGTACTAACTTATAGACATGTGGTACCGAGTAAAATACTATTTTATGCCATGTATACATGAACATGTATACAGTATTGTTTTCAATTTTCAGCACCTCTCCCTAACACTATTTTCTTACTGACTTAAACTCTATTCCTCAGATGATAGTTTATCACTGATCACCATTCCACTGGCTAAGAGTTTTTACTTGTAAATCACTAGCAACCACCCAGATCTTCAGCAAAATCTTGAACTTGTTTGTATGTAGTTCAGATGAAAGATGCTTATTTTCTTTTCAACATTAAAAAACAAAACAAAGCCAGGCGTAGCAGCTCATGCCTGTAATCCTAACACTCTGGGAGGCTGAGGCAGGATGAATACTTGAGGTCATGAGTTTGAGATCAGCCTGAACAAGAGTGAGACTCCATCTCTACTAAAAATAGAAAAATTAGCTGAGTATGGTGCCACGCACTTGTAGTCCCAGTTACTTGGGAGGCTGAGGCAGGAGGATTGCTTGAGCCCAGGAGTTTGAAGTTACAGTAAGCTGGGCTGACGCCACTGCACTCTAGCTCAGGTGACAGAGTGAGATTGTGTCTGAAAACAAAACAAATAAAACAACCAGTACTACACTACTATATTTTTAAAAAGTAATCTATGGTGTCTAAATATTTTACCTTAAAATATGAAGTGGAAAATAAAATAAGCTTTTGATATTATAGTTCCCATATTAAGTATATTCCTTTTGATAAAACGACTTCACAACTGATAACATAATTTTTTTAATTTATCACCTTTTATTCAGGTAAATCAAAATTGATTTAGGTTCACATTTTCTATGGAATTCATAGTTTGGAACATATAGATAAAAACAGTTGAATTTATCTAATATGTATTCATCTAACTGTAAAAGAAGAATTTCTCCAAATCGTTTATGAGAAATTCAATAAGGAGGATTAAGTAATTAATTTGTGTCACCTTTGAAAGAGTGAAGTAGAGTAGTAATTGAAAAAAAAATTACTTGTAGTATTAATGATTTAATGCCATGATATAGGTGTCTATCATTGATTCCATTAGAGAATCATGCAAAATTCATGCCAAAGTATGACTATAGGCTACAGATGACTCTTCTACAATTGCACATCCTTTCTTTCATAACCCTTCCCCACTCCTTGAATAACCCATAACCCATGAATGAACCTGGAATAGCACAAGTTTGAAGTTCTACATTCAGCATTAGAAAAATTCTAAAAAGCTTGGGGCATTAAAAGCTATGGTGTGAATCGGAGAGGGAGTTGCTGCATCAGTTTTGAAAATTTCCTTGCCCAAAATTTTTTTGAGCCCAATTCTGATTTGATCTCTAGATCTAACTACCAATTCATAGTCAATGAAGAAATGGATGCATATATGGAGATACATTATGGGACTGCAAACAGCAAAATTTATGGTCCTTGGATCCAGTTTTGTCAACAAATAAATTTTGAAGAGATTAAAAGAGACAAAATAAAAAACAAAAATACTGCTAATAAGTAAAGGAAAAACAAAAGGCAACCAAGACTATGGTTTCTAACTTGAATGTGTCATTTGGGTACAAACAATAAAGAAAGAAAATAGTATCTGTAAAAGTCAGGATAGTAGTTAATCTTTAAGACTAACCAGTGGGGATTATAGTTGGGTGAGAGAATGTGGGAGTCCTCAAGAATGACTCGCATATTTTTATTTTCTAAAATGAGTGGTGATTACGTCATCACTGGATAATCACTTTAGCACATTTGTTTCATGCAGTTTTCTGTATTTACATAATATTTAACAACATAAAGGTGCTTTTAAAATATGATTTGCTCAAAATAACATTTGCCTTAAAGAGTTATGATTTTCTAATATATGTCAAATAAGAAGTCCAGAATGTCAGGATGGGATAATCTTATTACTGAGGTAAGGATTTGGGGTCAGGTTCTCTGTCATTCTCTGGGATTTCCCCTGGTGCTTGCAAGATAGCTGACTCAACACCAGAAAGTCTGAGAGCAGAAACATGGGAATGCAGAAATATTCTTTATTTGATTTTCTTTCATTTTTCTGAAGAGTCAGTGTGAGATTATTGTCATTTCTTCATTTAACATTAAAAAGAATTATTCAGTGAAACATCCGGGTCTGAAGTTTTCTTTGTGGGAAGATTTTAATTCAAAAAGCTTAATTTGTTTACTAGATATAGGGCTATTCAGATTTTTTTTGTTTTATTTTTTTGTTTCTATAATTTTTATTTTTTGAGGAATTTATTCACTTATTATGGGTGTTGAATTTGTTGATATAATGTTGATCTCAATATTCTAATCTTTTTGATGTTGGTAGGATCTGAAGTAATTATCTCTCTTTCATCAATAGTTTCGGTAATTGCTATTACTTTTTCATTTTAAAAAATAAGTATACTTGGAAGTTTATCAGTTTTATTGATTTTTACAAAGAATCAGTTTTGCTTTGTTAACTTTCTCTAACATTTGTTTTCAATTTAATTGATTTCTGCTCTTTATTTCCCGCCTTCTACTTTCAGTTTATTTTCATTTTCTACCTTCTTAAGAAGGAATCTTAGTTCATTAATTTTTGCCTTTTTTCTTTTCAAAAAAGCAACTCAATATTTTTACTAAAATACTATTTTATTTCTAAAATTTTTATTTTTTTATACTATCTGTTCCTCTACTGAGATTTACTATCCTTCATTTATTACAAACATGTTTCCTTTATCTGATTGAAATGGTTATATTAGCCATTCTAACATTCTAGTGTGCTAATTCAACATCTGGGAAACCTTAGAATTGTTCAATACGTTTTTTTTTCTCTTTTGAGGAGGTACACATTTTACTGGTTCTTTGTATGTTGCATACTTTTCGATCATGTCCTGAATTTGTGACTTATGCAAATGATTGTGGAGGTTCTGGATCTTGTTATATTACTCCAAAAAATGTTTTTTTTGTTGTTATTCTTGCCGTTATCATTGGTGTTGTTTTGGTATTCAGTATACTTGGTTGGACTCAAACTGCAAATCCTGTCTTTTTGGCAATAGGTCCAATTTCAGGTCAGTTATTTTATTTTTAGTTGGGCTGCACTAAATATGAGCAGAATATGTATGATTTACAAATGAACCAGAGATTTGGGCAGAATTCATACCCATAATGTGGATCTACCCCTCTCTATGCCTCTCTTCTTTCCTGGACATAGTCTTCCCATTCTAGAGGCTGCAGTTGCCTTGAAGTCTGCCCTCTGGTTCTTCAAGCCAGGAAGACTGTGCATTTTCTATCAGAATTTTTGCCACCCTGGGCAGTACTACAACTGTGGCTTGCCTGCAGCCTAAAAGGCTAAATCTGGAAACTCTCACAGTGTTGTTCCCTTCTCCTGTACCCCTTTCCCTCCAGATTCTGCCTGTTGCGATTGTACTCCAGTGACTTCAGGTATTTCCTTTTGGTATTTTGTCTGGAGTTAGTAGCTGCTATCTGTGGGAAGGCCAGTAGAGGAGGAGTTTAATTGGCAATACCACAAATGGAAATCACGCCTGTTTATAATCAAGTGGGAAGCTCTAGTCGACTACTTTTTAACTTTCAGTTGGCCAGAGTTTTGTCACGTGGCCTTCTTTTCACCAATTATGGTTCATCCTTAGGCTTGGGAGGAGAGCGTAACTTCCTTTGGCACATTTTTTTTTCCATACAAAATTAGGGACGGCTCAACAAAGATTAAGGGAGAAACAGCTATTAGAGAAACAATAGATACCTTCTGGGAGTCACTGTCTCATAGATGCAGGAGTTTGTTTTTCTGTGTCTCTCCTGCATTAGGAAAACTTGATACTTTGAATCAGATGATAGATGGATGACTTCAGAAAATCATTAAACAAACATAAATAAATACAAAATTAAATTCTCAGATGAAGTACTTCTTAGCATAGATCCCAATAACATCTTCAAGATTGAAAGAAAATTAGACAATTGACTTTTGATGCTCAATTTAAATACTTTATGATGTGCAACTAGCCATGAAGCATTATATCTTCACTTTACAGAGGAATTTAGAACTTTCACTTTATAAACGTGATAAAGAATAGGGCTTCTTATAGATGATCACATAAAAAATAAAAACATGGTAGGAAGAACAATATATTTTATGCCTGAGATTCTTTAAAAATAACAAAATGTATAAGATAAAAATTGTGCCCTAAGAGTGCTTACAATCCTTCAAGCATGGAAAAAAATCTCAAAACAAAGTTGAATGACATTGTTACAGAGAGGCATATACAATGTAACTATGTGTGCACAGAAGTGGTGATTAATTTTGACAGAAAGCCTTGAAGGATATTTTTAATCTAATATTTGAGCAGGATCTTTAGAAATGATTTATTGTGATAAGTGAATTAGGAAAGGATATCACAGCCTGAGGAAGCATCATGAACTAATCACAGAGGCATTGATGTGCCAAGTTTTAAAATAACCTCGACTAGCCCACTGTGACAACTGTGTCACAAAAATCTTAATGGACTGGTGAGTGGTGAAAATGCACAGTTGTTTGGAAAGCAGATCATGAAAGTCCTTGGACACAGGGCTAAGGATTTGGATATGATAGCATTCTCTCTGAGATTTACAACTTGGAAATCTATTTGAAAAGCCACACAGATACAAACATACACTGAATATGAGACAACTTATGAAAAGTACTATAGTTATAGTTCAGAATAGAGGCATCATAGTTTAAAGACTGAAAATGACATTTCTGGTTTGAGAGCTTTTAGAAGGAGTTAGCGGTTGAATTCCGCCTTGGAATTTTGAGCAGATTGTTGAGAACTGTGACAAGTAGAGGCTGAATGGCCAAGGAAGATGAAATTTGAAGAAGGACAAGAATGTCAAAGCCCAAGTGAATTAGACAGGTAGACAAAAACACCATACAGATTGAATTTAGAGGGATTCTGAATATATGAGACATAATTTATAATAGTATTTAGATATTCTATCTAAATGTATATGCCATTAACAATTTACACCATTATTTTATATAACAGTAAGTGGAGAGAACGATGTCAATTAGAATAGTAATTTGAGTCACTAATTATAAGATGCATCCCAATTTCAGAGATGTTGAAATATGAAAAATATTTAATGGCTATCTAGGTGGTTATTCAAGTAAGTTTTGCCAAAACCCCAGCTAGCATTGAATATAACGCAACTTTATCAAACAACAGGCAAGAACGAACCGTTAACGTTACTGTGTGCTTGGGAAATGTGAGGGAATAAAAGCCATTCGTTCAACTTATTTGTATGATGCTCATATCATAGTCTAAAGGGTCTTTTTGTATCTTTCCTGAATTTCAACAATTCTATTTACTGGGCAGTTCCAGAAAATTGACAGAAAGCCAGTTACATTTTTCTTTTCTCAATTACTCTATTTCCCTCCATCCACTCAGAAAGTAACAACCTTGGAAGACTATAATTTTACACTGTAAATTCAAATTTCCAATTATAAGCCATTCTCCCTATGACATGTTTTTCTTTATTTTTCCCATAAATTAGCAAATTGTGGGCTTAATTTTAACACCATGGCTGCAAGGGTCTTGCCACAAGTCATTTAGTCTGACCCTTTGAGGAAAAAAGCAGTTTGATTATTTTTCTATTAAAATAAAAAGACAAAACCATCATTATGTTTCTGGACATAACAGGGATTATGCAGGTTGTAATACAAGCTCAGCGAGTTGAATAGCTTGTAGATGGTAATTATTTTGCTTTGTTTTTGCATTAATCCACAAATTCATAATAATCTAATAGACTAGATTTTACTTTTCTCCTTTGGAAAAAGACAAACATGTTCTTTCCAAATAGATGCACATAAAAAAATACAGCTAATGGAAATTTAACAGCTAACAAATTATAAATAGAGTCATTCATTAATTAGTTTCTGTTCAGAACACAGATATAGCCATGTGAATAAATATGTACATTGAAACTAAAAAGCTGTGGAAGATGGTGCCACCTAACACATGAAACTTCGTTTGAAAAATTAGGAATCCTGACAAATTCTCAATTCATCAATTATATGGCTATATGACACTGAAAGGTATAATGAAATATTAAATTTCTATCAGATATTTGATTTACATAACCTCAAGTGAACAATGTGTTTGCTTTGTCATTGAAATGTTTAAAGACTGCAAAAACCCTGTGCTACAGATACATTTCTAATTGAGGTTAAAGTTATAAAATATTTCTCATCAAAATATAATATGAGATTATGCATTTTAAAATTTCAGACCTCTTTTTCTTACAGATTATAAAATCTTTATGTATATTTCCCAAGAATGTAGAATAAGATACATGGATCTGATTTAGTTAACTTGTAAGGGAAGTGCCAAATGCCATATTTATATTGTCTGTTACTATTCCAGTTGATGATATTTTTGTTAATGTTAAAAATAACAAGACAAAAAAGTATATTATGCTTATTTGAAATTCATATGTAATCTTCAATTTTTTTTTTGGTCAATAATGTCACCTTTCTAATCCATCTTATCTTGCAATAAATAGTTAAATATTTAACTTCATTTCCATGGATTTTCATTTCACTAGTGTGTCATCACATAAAAATGTTGATGAAGCATGAAGCAGGCAGACAAGTTAGAGGATGTACTAATGTGGATGTGTTTAGATGCAGACAATAAAAACATCAACTGAAAAATACCTTACATGATGAAGAAATCCCTTACTGAGCAGAGGGGGATATACTAAAATAGGGCAGCTTCCAGGTTTGGGCATTTAGTGTCTCACTGACTTAATCAGGGACCCATGTTCTTTCTGTCCTTATACTCTGCCACAGTTCATGGATTGTCTCTCTCTGCAGGGAAGATTTCAGTTGCAGTCCCATGGGTCTTATGAAAACCTGACAAATTCTAGAAGAAAAAGATGGGTGTCCTTCTCCGGTGTTCTGTCTGTAGGAGGTGGGGGAAGGCACAAGATCTTTCCCAGGAGCCTCCAGCATTACTCCCCGTGTCGTTAATGACCAGAATTGCTCATGTTCTTAAGCTGAGCACTGACGAGCAAGAAGAGACGGTCACAGTTGCCCAGTAAAGCACAAGACCGTGCGGAAGATGCTGGACTGCTGAACAAAATGGATATAAGATAAGTATGAAAAGGTGGGCTGAGTATTTGTTGAGTGAGCACAACATTTAACAAGAAAGAGAAAAGGAAAACAGAGGATAAGTTTGTAAATAGTACAAATTGACATTTTTACTTGTAGAATGTGTGTATATTCATCTTGTATGTCTTGTGTATCAGGGTCAGGAAGCCTCTTTACTGACTTGGCCATGATTCCAAACTTCTTTTCCCCTTACTGTTAATTTATTTCATTCTATATTGTCTTATTTTATTCTATATTGCTTTGGCTTATTATTTACTCTTAATGCATGCCTTATCTCACTGATCAGGGCCTTATCTTCCTTGTTCCTTCCCTTCTCTTTCCTGACTTTCTCTCTCACCCAGCCCCTTTCATTTATCTCTCTTACGGGCCACTTGCCTCTTTTTATCAAAAGACTTAAGACTCTATCTTAAGACTCTGATAGATCTTAAACCTCTGTATGCCCTTCTCCTTTCGTATCTGTTTTCCCTGCGCTTAACACCTGCTAAGTTTATTGAAGGTTCTCGAAGAAATGCTTGTTGAAAACTGCATGAGTGGAAGAGGCCAGATGGTGGCACTGTGGAGCATCAAGCTTGGTGGGACCCGCAGGACACAGTGCTCAAAGTGGCTGCTTATTTACGTTACTTACATCTACAGTGAGTCCAAATTTTAATATTTGACGGTCTAGAAATTATCATACAAATGTATCTTAACCTAAACCAGAACAGATTTTTTACTACAAAATATATACATTCCTAGTTGTTAGTTATCCTGGTTTATAATAGTCTTCAGAGAATATTTGTTCTTGTCGCTGTTTAGTCTATTTCTGTCTTTGTCCAAAAATGTATATTAAATATTAGGACAGGATAAGTAAGTCATCTGTGTGGTGTAGCTTAAAAGTGTTAAATCTCCTGGTAACTTAATCTGAGAAGCCAACATGGTTGCTCTTGGTTTGTAAAAGGTAAGGAGCTTCGCTTACTCTGAAAGTATTCATCAGTAAATATATAGAATTAATAATATTGATGCAGGTTCAGTGTGGGAGGTATGAAAAACAGAGCTTTGCCTGTATAGGAAAGAATATACTTGGCTAGAGATAGAGGAAGCAAACATTTCTCATTAACTTACTCACCTAGCAGCACGTACAATTCAGTAACAGGTGTGTGGCATAGATTTGCTGCCAAATCATACACCTTGGAGGTATTGGGCAGCATCACCCACGTGGGTGGACATTTCCATCTGCAAACAACAAGGACAGTGACAGTTCTTACAGAAAACTCTACTCCCTTGTTCCATCTCTCAGAATTTGCTCATCCTCAAGCCTTTAACACCAATATGTATATTGATGATTCTTTTAAATAATACCAGGATGTGGATGTTAAGGGCAAGACAGCCTGAGTTAACATTTCCATACGAATAGAATGAAGACATAAGCAGTACTAGCAGACTATGTGTCTAAGTCCATTGCAGATTCTATAACAAAATATCATAGACTGGGAGTCTTATAAACAACAGAAACTCATTTCTCACAGTCTAGAGTCTGGGAAGACCGAGATCAAAGCACAGATAGACTCATTATTGGGTGAGGGCTTACTTCCTGGTTCACAGAAGACATCTGCTTGCTGCATCCTGACGTGACAAAAAGGGCAAACAAGCCCCCTTGGGCCTCTTCTATAAGGGCACTAATCCCATTTGTGAGGGCAGAGCCCTCCTGACCTAATTACCTCTTAATGTCCCACAATAAGGGATCGAATGCCAATATGTGAATTTTCAGGGAGGGCACAAACATTCAGACCATAGCACTAAACCTTCAGTTTGGGCGCCTAAATCTCTCTAGTGAGATTCTTAAAATTAAAAGTAAAGCTACCGACACGTTGTATTTCTGTAACTTGATTCTCTCATCATCTCACTCCCCAGTTCTGACACAATGACCAGTATAGAAAAAACACACAAAAAATTTGTATGCTTGGACATACAAGAAATCCAGGGTCAGGCGGTCTTAGGAATCAATATTTAAAATCTATTATAAATTTCCCTTAAATAAGAGGTAATGGTTTCTGAATAAATGATTTTATGGAACATCCTTTCTTCTTATGTTTTACTAATAAAACAACTTTGTACTAAAAAGGGGCAATAGGTTGATCATAGGTTAATTAAAGAATTGACATTATCCAAAGGCTAAAATGCCAGAAGACATTATTTACCAATTTATACAGGGGAAGTAAAAAATATTGTTTAGATTTATGCCTTCTTGCTTTTTAAGTACAAGTCACAGATATTTAGTCATCTGGAGTTAATTTTCAAAACAATTTTATTATTGTTTATTAAGTCATGAGTCAACCCAAGTCAAAACACTAGTAAAAAAGTTCTTATTTATGTTAGTCCCTATAAAAATCATTGAAATCTTTTAAGATTTTCAAAATCTCACCTAAAACAGACATATTTGAGCAATTAATTTTTAATTAAGAACTTCATGCAATTATAAAGGTACACTTATGAGAACCTTAGTTTTGCTAACTATATTATGATAACAATTTATTTAATATTCCATTAAGGGGGGAAGTAATCCATATCTCACTGAGCTCTGTAAAGATGAATTGAGCAGTAAATGGGAAAGCAATTAAATGTTGCCTATTACATAGTTCATGCTCAAAAAATAAGTTACAGTATATTTTTCAGGTTGCTCCTCTGTGGTAGACAGCATAACGGCTCCTAGAAAAGTCTGTGTCCTGATTCCCAACACCTGTCACCATGTCACCTTACGTGGCAAGAGGGAATTTGTAGATGTGATTAAATTAAGAAATCTTAGATGGGGGGATCATCCTGTATTATTCAAGTCGGGGCCCAATGTAGTTGCAAGGGTGCTCATAAGAGAGAGAAAAGAGGGTCAGCTCAGAAAAAGTCTATGACTTGTGGTGGCAAAGCAGAGGAAGCAAAATCTGCTACCAATTTGGAAGATCCAGGAAAGAGTTTTGAGCTGAAGAACACAGGTAGCTTTTAGAAAGGGGAGAAGGCAAGGAAACAGCTTCTCTCTAGATCCTTCCTGTTCACACTTTGATCTTGTATTTGAGCCCCATGAGACTCAGTTTTGGATTTCTGACCACCAGAACTGTAAGACAGTAAATCTCGATCGCTCTAAACCACTAACTGTGTGGGGATGCGTTAGAGCTGCCACAGTCTTCCGTGTCAATGTCCTGGAGCTTCTAGGACAGTTTCTCAACTCTTCCATGTTAGGTACGTTCTCTGCCTGTGAGACCATTCCTAGGTTTATTTCATCGCTCTTTCAGCCAAAAAAAAAAAATAGGGGGATGGAGGGAAGGAGAAAGAGAGTAGAGGAAGAAAGAAAGAAATGAAAGAGCAAGACAAAGAGGGAGCAAGCCAGTTAGAGCAAAGCTATGATGAAAGGGTAACATAAGCTAATGAAATATTTTAGGGGAGAAAAGGAAAACTACAGAAGCTTTAGTGCCAACAATAAGAGAGAGGAATTTCAGTACAAATAGCTATTCCAGTGTCAAGTGTAATCAAGCATTAAGTTGTTTAAATAACATCCAGCATTGCTTTAAGAAAAAAAAAAAGAGAGAGAAATAAATTACCTGTGTTCTTATTCTTCTGAGAAAATGGTGATGGCAAGAACCATTCAGTCACTTTCAAGTAACAGGCATTCTTCTATTAACAGTAAGAAGGTGGGGGGCCATACTTTTATTTTTCAAAGAAGTTTTACCAGTATTGAATATCGCTGAATTCTTAAACTGTGCTCTTAATCTTTCAATATATTTTTGTCCTGGGAGGAATAATCCAATCCTGCTGAGTCTCAGGGAATTAAAGTGGATTTAGGAAACACTGTCAGAAATAAAGTACATTCTTTGAACAGTCAATGAGAAACTCACAGCTAAAGGGTTTGTTTCACCAGCTTCAGTACAGGACATTGGCCGGGCACCCTGTCCACCAGGAGGCAACCTTTAGACACCTTCTCTGCATGCGGAGCCCAGACTTGCTTAGAATTAAAGCGGCTCACAGCCTACATACAACTTCCATTTCTCAAGTAATAATCATGTGTCTGCCATCTCCTTACTGACTGATTTCATTGGATGCTTGATTTTGCTTTCTTTTAAAATGTAGATCCCTCGGAAAAGAGATAAACGGGTAACTTACTGTCAATGAGCTTCCTTAGTTTTTTAATCTTTTCTGAAAGCAGGTTTTTTGAGAGGTAAATTGGAAAAGCTGGGCTCTGTGTAGAAACACAAAATAACTGGAGATAAACATGTTTTAAGATCCCGGAAAAAGGAAGGTGGAGTCACAGAAGCCAAACCCTTTCTTCCCTATCTGCAGCTTAAGGCAGAAATGTACTGATAAAAATGAAAGAATCATAGGGATTTTGTTTTTAAGAGCCAAAGCTAAGCCAACTTTACTTCCCCTATGCTGAACTATTGCCCATTCCTACAAAGAGCTGGGCTTTGGAGGACCCTGATCTTTGAATTAGTTTACCCTTGCACTTGTAACTTGCTCTGTTATTCTCCAGTGCACAACCACCAGGGTGATAGTAGACACCCTTCATTCCCCATTAAGAGAGGCGTTTTTGCAGCTGAATTGTGCTTTCTCTCATCTGCCTGATTCCCAGGGCTGACATCGCACTGGTTTTTTATATATTTTTTATGCTCTGGAGAACTTACAGTGTGTTTGGCTATTTATAAACACATTTAAAGAAAACAAAGGATATCTTATTTTCATTGTTTGGTTTCTAAATCTACCACTGCTCTCCGGGATCCATTAACTATTGCTTTCTCACAAGCCAATCAAATTTCAGGGGATTAGAACCAAAAGCATGTTTTATTGCTCCTGGGTCTCTAGGTTAGCTCGGCAGTTCTGGTCTCAGCTGGGCTCAGGCACACAGATACAGGTGGGGAAACTGTAGCTCTGCTGACCTTGGCTGGTCTTTTGCACTTTCCATAGAATCATCTGGCTGCAGGCCAAGTCTAGGATGGCCTCAGCTGGAATAACTGGGATCTCTTTACCTGACCTCTTACTCCATCAGGCTAGCCTGGGTTTGCTCAACACGCAGTGACAGAGTTCCCAGAGATGAGACGGCGTGCAAACACCTACAGCCACCGAGGTCTAGCTCCCACCTGGCACATCATTAATTCTACTGCATCCTATTGGCCAAAACAAGTCCCAAAGTTAGCCTGAAGCAAGGGAGAGAGACTCCATCTCTTAAAGGGAGGAACTGCTAAGAGTTTCTGAGGGACAGAGAAAGTATGGGGAATACTTTTAAAATCAACTGACACATCTTCCTGTGTGGAAAAGCTAGCCCATGCCCTGTTGCTGCTTTAATAAAGAAAATTATCCTAAGCTGGCCTCTGGTTTTGAGTACTGGATTTGGCTCAATGGTTCTGACAATCCAGATGTAAATCTTTGAAAACATAATCTGCCACTGTTCCGATCTTCCCCCAAATATAGTGTAACAGCTTCTCCTGTATAGACAAAAATAATAAAAGAAATCTAATGTATGGATTCTGATTCTTCAATTCATCAGAACATACCATTGCTTTTGCAATGCCTTTTAATTAAAATAGATTAAAGCACAACAACAAAAACCTAACAAACAAAACCTCTGACTCCTCTTTAAATTGGTAAAGAAGTATTCCTGCTTAGTTTCAACAACAAGCTTTCTACTAGCATTACTTATTTTCATGGTTCTTGCATTGTAGTCTATTCTGGATGGGGGAGTTTTCTTACCTCATATATATGTATAACTAAACTGCTTCAATTATTAATAATAAGACAAGAAAATTTTCCAAGAAGAATGCTGGGTGATTCTTTTCCCCCTTAGGGCCAAGAAAGATTGTTTAGTACCTAGAATATTCTCTGGAGCTCAACAACATCTTTATATTTTAGACTGAAACTGCCATTGTTTCTTTTGAATAAGTGTGAGTTTTCTTCTCAGAGACCTCAGGACTGCACGCTCCATTTGATATTTCAGAGAGTCTTCTCCTAATAAGAACATCAGACTGATCTATTGGCCACCAATTTCTCTCCCTAGCATCCGTAGGCTCTCTGTGGCTTTCAGTGTACTTTTTCACATGCACAATTTCTAAAGGAGCAAACAACTTTATATAATGCTTGCACATTCAGTTCTCCAGGTATTTGTCATTTATCTTTCAGGAGAACATTTATTTTTTTCAGTGTGGCCCTTCCAGGTTGCAACAGCAAGAAATTTTTATGTAATAATGAGATAAAAAAATCTCACCTAAAGGATACACAAGTAGTTTATAAAGCCACTCTTTGTTCTCTCTGCTTTCCATATTTTCTTTAAACACTTTTAGGTATTAAAGTCTCATTTTCAAATATTTATGCAAAAAAACTACTTGGAAAAAGCTTAGTTTAATTACAATGCATTCTTATTAATAGCTTGTAAAGGGCCGCAGTCACCTCTGGGCTTTTCTTTAGTGTCCATTAATTATGGAGACACTACACAGAAAGATTCAGTTAACCAATGAGGATATTTTTTATAAAATCTCTTCATCATACAAAAGCTCACTTCTGAATTTCCCATAAATGGTAAAGGGGCTCTCTGCTTTTTAAGAGGCAGTCACTCTTTACTGTAGTGGCCAAACAGTAAAAAACAGCTGCCATCCATGTTAGGGTTCCTTGCCACCCCCCCACTCTGGATTCATTCTCCAAAACTTTAATTTTTCAACAGATAAAGCACTGAAGTTATTCCAGCCAGAGGCACACACATTCCTGAATTTAAATTCTTCATTGAATCCCTGCTTGCTTCTCTAACCTGGAGAAGAAGCCTGAACAATCTTCATTTCTTTTTTCGGGCTACTACCTAGAAATACTCGTAAAGCAGTTTCCGCTGGGCCTGATTTACTGTTCCAGTATTAAGTCTCGTTCTCATCATCATGGCTAAGCATTTGTGAGCCCTCACTGCGCGCCAGGGAGAAAAGCTGAATTGGATCTCTGAGTGTGCGGGCTGCTCGAGGGCTTGCCTTAGGGCGAGATGCTGAGAAGCCAGTCCCAGGTGGAGGGCAACCACTCCTTCACAGCTGCCTTTTTTTCCTGCCAAACGTTGTTCTTTTCATTTCTTTGGGAAAGAGCTGTTTGTTACCATGGTTATTTTTGTTATGTTGCCGGGAGATGTAAAAGCTTAGCTGTCTGCAGTTCTGCATGGGACACCTGGAGGGTGGGAGAACAGCTCTCCGCACAGAGTGCGGACTTCCTGGTAATTTTCTTCACACTCCCGAAGTCCAGACTCTTCCCAGGTGCTGCCAGGTGGGCCAGCTGCCTCCTGTATTGAAGTTTCGTCTCAGGAATTCCAGGCCACCAACTTCCTACACTTTGCTTCAACAACATTCTCCCGTCTACTTTCCTTTCAAAAGGAGTTTTAGCTTTCTTTCTCTAATGATTCCTTCGCCAGTCCCCCCAGGCAATCAATACACATTCTCCCTTGCAATTGTGGATTTATACCTTCTGATTCTATTTTTCTAAAATTTTAAATGGACCTCAAGAGAGGGTAGCGTTGCCCAACTTAGCAAATAAAAACTACAGAACACTCAATTAAATTTTAGTTTCAGATAAACAACATTTTTTTTTAAAAGAATGAGTGTGTCTCATGAAGTATTGGGGATATATTTATATTGAAAATAATTATTTAGTTGATATCAAATATGACTGGATATCTTAGAGTTTACCTGACAACCTTCTGATAGAAGCCTCACCTGCGTGCACATTCAGGCTGCTCTCCTTAAGTAGAACCTTCTCTTAGATTTACGGTGCGTTCTTACATTTCTCTAGCAGTCCGAACACCAAGAATATATGAGAATAGGCTCGAGGTAATTTCAACTTCCTTATAATCTTTTTGTTTCAGTGGTAACTCTTCAGTCATATTCTTTATCACCTTGTTAGAGTAAAATATAACATATGGTTGTTCTAAATGACCTTTCTTCAGCCTTTTTCTGAGACAGTAATAACCTCAAGGCTAAAATCCACGAGCTTATAGAACCATATTTATTAATGTTTATACAGAGCCCGTTTTAAAGTTCAGATTCAGTAGAAACAATCCTTTCACAGTTCAGGTAATTTTTTTCCAGAGGGACAAAACAGGGACATCATTTCTTTTTCACTTGTCTTAATTACTCTTTATCATTTTCATTTTAGCTCATCAAGACTTCTTCACTGGAGCAAGCAGAAAAGGAACATAGTTTTATGTGCAGATGGCCTGGCTTTATTTCATGAAACAGAATGGACTTAGTTGACAACTAGCTTTGTTATATAATTACTACCAGGGAAAAGTAAAAGACAAGTGTTCTAAAAACAGCTTCATTGTGTTCGGTGCTCCACATTATTTATGCAACTTGTATACCCGACTTAAGCAATTCATTCATTCTTTCATTTATCATTGAATTAATTTTTTAGCCTTTTTAATTCAGAAGCATACCTTAAATTTACATTGCTTATTGTTTGACAAGGTCTATTTGTTAATGTGTTTTGTTTTTGTTGTTTGTTTTGTTGTCACTGCTTTTGAACAACGTAAGGTAGTCATCATTTGGATGCATTGATTTTACGATTTTTCTGGAATGAAGTTATTGCAACGGGCACTATAGTGATGAGGATTGTGGAGTCTTGCTTGGTCATTGGTTTGTTTGTTAAAATGGAGCTGGCAGTAGTTCTGGGTGATGATTTTGACTCTGTTCCCAAGTTCCTGGGATCCCTGCTATGGGAGAAGGGTGACTTTTGTCTGCAATCAGGTTCCTCACCACTCAGAAGAGGTCAGGATGGGATCACTGCATTTCCAGTTCTCATAGGAGAATGGAATGCAAAACTTGTCAACGCTTAATGTTTTCCCAAACATGAAGCAAGAGAAACACTATGAATGAACAGATACCAGGCAGATACACCATCTATCTATTCCTTTATGTTTCAAAACTCCATCTGTCATGTAAACGAGAACAGGAAGGAACTTGAAACTTACTTGAGTCATTTTGTATTAGCCACTTTAAATTGCTATCCCCACTCCAGAGCACTTTTTTCTCATGCAAATAACTCCCCCCAAAAAATAGACTTATGCAAATCATGGCTTTTCCACCAGGATGTTGTAGTGGATGTCATACACTTCATTACCCAATATCTTCTTTTTATAAGATTTCTCTCAGATCCTAATACCAAGAATAAATATGTTTTTTTCCTTGGCAATCTCTTTCTTTCTATCTTCCGAATACTGTGACTCATGACATGATTACACCTCTTCAATGGTCGCTGGAAAACTCAGAGCAAAATGTGTAGATTCTGTAGCTTAGAGCTAAAATCATTTGTAGCCTTTAGTATAGAACCCAAGGCATCCTTTTTTTCTTTTCTTTTTTTCTAACACTAATCTTATCCTGGTTTTATTATATTTTTCTCTATTTGATTCTGATTTTCCCACCCATTTCTAATATTTTTTTATTTTCCAGGTACCAAGATTAAAGAAGTTATGTATGAAACACTTTAAAAATATGAGCAATCAATAAAAAGAATTTATGTCATGAAAGTTAAAAATATCAGTAGCAAAAAAATGTTTTTATTGTGTTTCTCTCTTGATCTACATATATGTGTGCATGTGTATACACACATACACATATAAATTAAATTGTCTTATACATATTTTTGTAAAGTTTTTTAAACTTAAAATTCAATTACATTTTTTATATATAGCTACATGGCATTCATTATATTATATGACTGTTTTATAATTTATTTAAACGGTCTCTTATTTTGTTGGACATTTGAGTCTTTTCCAGATTTTTGCTGTTATAAACAACTGTGTCAAACTCCCTTCATAACAACTCTTTGTGCGCTTCATCCATGAATATAGTTCAATAGTTCTTAGACATGACTGTGCATCAAAATTATTCTATCTAATAATCTCTTTTCATCCTTTCAGACCAAACTTAAATTTTACCTTTTTCAGAGAAAATTTTTAGGGAAGCCAGCCTGTCACTTACCCTAGAGAGAATTATTATATTTTTCAGTATGTTCCCATAGATTTTTTTATGTATCCTTGAGAGATGCTAAACTATTTTAATGTATCTATTTCAATAACCAAGTATTATACTAAAAATGCTTTTTAACTAAGACTATGCATCAAAATATTACACTTGTGATTTTAGAATATACACTGTAAGTTCTACTTCCCCTAAGGATACAGAGAACCCTGAGAGAATGAAGTTCCTGATCTGACAATAAAAAAAAGCTGGATAATCGGCTAAATTGCAACTATTATTTTTCGGTCATCAGACTGCTGAGGTCCCATGGCAACCAAACGAACTCAATTCCAGTGCACATATTTCAAGGTAATATGTGCACATGGTCTGTTTCACCTTTGCAAGAGCTCAGGGCGCAGAGGGAACAACTATAGAAACCAGTAAGAAGAAATCAGCTACAATTTTAAGAAATTCCTAAATGTCAAATGTGGGCTAGTGTTTTCCTTTGGTGTAGCTAGGAGCCGCAGGTAACACGGGAGTTTGTTTCCTTTTGTAAGCTTTTATCAAGGGCTTCCACCAAGAGCTCAAGGTTGAGGCAGAGCAGGAAAGAGCCCCCTCAGTGACACAGGCATGCAGCAGTGATTGGTGGCCACGGGAGGACAGACATAAAGCACTGGTTCCTTCTCCAGACCCTTCTCTCACAGGAAAGGGCACAAAACCCTCCTGTCCGCAGGGCCCACACAAAGATCCACTGCTTCGGTGCAAGGGGTAGAAGTGAAAACTTCTAGAAGACAAGAGACCCCCGTAGGACCAGGATCTTATGAGGAATACAAAGCAGAGTTCTGTTAACTCTGGGGAGGGGACAGGAAATTTTCTCTTGCCCCCAACCTAGCATAGAAGAAAGAGTTTGGCGGCCATGGAAGGAGGAGCAAGAATAATTAAATAAAAAGACTTCCAAGGCCCAGGTGGACAAGGAGGACCAAGAATTCTCCTGTTCCCACTGCAAGGCTAGTGCCAGATAACGAGTGACAGTATGTAGTCTGTCACTGGGGAAGGGGCAAGAGCACAGAGAAAGCCCCTATGTGATGCAAGCACGCAGGGACTTCTGGAAGCTCAGAGGGAATGTGAACCCTGAGAAAAACCCTCTGGCGCACTGGGTCCTGATTTAAGCAGAAGGTAACAGCAGCCCATGGCAAGAGGACTAGGAAGTCTGTGGTGCACTGAAGGCAATGATGGCAGTGAGAAGATTTATGAATAGACTAGGTCAACTCCTGCACAGACTGACTAAAACTCTCCTCCCCAATTGTGCACACACACACACACACACACACACACACACACACGCACGCATGCACATACTCTCCAGCCTGACTGAAAGGCACACACCTTGCCTTTCCCCAGGTATGCATACTATTTGCCCAGGTCTCTACTTATAATCTACACACAAAATGTGGTACTAGATAAAAGATTAGAACACAAAAAAGCAAGACAAAAAAATCAGATGCAGAGATATTGGAACTATTAGACAGAAAATTTAACTATCATTATTATGTTAAGGAATCTAGTAGAAAAGTAGACACAAAATGTATAAACATTTGGAAAATTTTAGCATAGAGAATACAGTCACATGAAAATGCTAGAAACAAAATGCATGCTACTCAAAATGAAGGATTTCTTTGATGGGTTCCTCAGCTGATTAGACACCACTGAGGGGAGAATAAGTAAAGTTGAAGATAGGTCAATAGAAATCAACCAAATTGAAACACAATGAGAAAAAAACCAACAAGCAGAAGGAAAATACAGAGATATTAGAACCAAAAGAATATTTAAAGAAATAATGTCCAAGGGTTTTCTAAAATTAAACAGACACAAACTAGAGATCCATGAATTTTAAAGAAAACTAAGGATAAATATTAAACAAATCAAACTTAGGCGCATCATCCTTAAGCTGCTGAAAACCAGAGATAAAGAGAAAATCTTGAGGTCATCAGAGAAAAGGAAATATTACATACAGACAAACAATGATACAAATTAATTCAGACTTCTTTTTGGAAACTGTGGGTATTGGTTTCCTGGGGCCTTAACAGATTGCCGCCACAAACTGCGTAACTTAACAAGAGAAATTTCTTTTCTTATAGTTCTAGGGGCTAAAAGTCTGCAATCAAGGTGTCAGCAGGGCCACGCCCCCTCCCTCAGGAGGCTGGAGGAACAATCTTTCCTGCTGCTTCCAACTTCTGGTGGTTGCTGTCATCCTTGGCCTTACTTGGCCAGCAGCTGCATCCCTCCAGGTCCTGCCTTTGTCTTCACGTGGCCCCTCCCCTCTGCACGCTTGCCTGTCTCCAAATCTCCCTCCCCTTATAAAGACACCAGTCACTGGATTAGGGGTCACTGTTATCAGGTCTGACCTCATTTTAACTTGAGTACATCTGCGAAGACCCTATTTCTAAATAGGTTTCGTTCGTAGGAAGGTTTAGGACTTCTCATATCTTTTTAGGAGACACATTTCCCCCAACTGTGACACAGTTTCAATCCATAACAGATGTCCAAGAAGATTTTAATTAAAAGAGTTTGTAATCAACATTTAGATATTGGGAGCATTAATTTGTTAAATCCCTAAATTTTGTTTAATTGGTTATGTGTTAATAATATGTGAGTATTTAACAGAATGTAGTTTGTTTAGTGTATAAAATTAATTTCTTTGTTGAATATATTTATAATGCATATAAATATTCATTAAACCAAACAAAACTAAATAAAAAGTACACTAGATGTCTGTGAATGAATTAATGAAGGAAAGAAAAACTTTTAGAGAAAAAAATCACCATTGCTGTTATTTGGAATACAAATAATTGAAGTCAGTGAATCCCAACTTTTAGAATACTTATATTCTGTTTCTGTTTTATTATTATTTCATTGAATCATATCTGGAACTCTAAATTTTCAGTTCTGAAGATTATTCTTTTTTTGTTTAATGTGCTGTTTGAAAAGCTATGTGTGTGTATGTGTGTGCATGTGGTTGTTGGTTGTGTAAGAAATGACTTGAAGGATGACCTGCAGATACATAAATCACGCATTGGTGAATCGATTCTTGTTGCCAGGCTTGTGAGTAGCTAGCATAACATTTGAAAGATGACTGTAATGAAGAATCTTCTTTTCTAGGCCCTACAGTTGTATGTGATGCTACAGCCCAAGGTGATGGTGTCTTCACTTCAATGCCATCTTTTGTCCCAGAGGTAATTTTTGCTTTAGTTACCCCAACTGACCTTGGAATAGACTCAGTGATGTTTTATTCATGAAAGTAGATCTTGTGAATATAGCTCCCAATACATCAGAGAGACAAAAATATCTCTAAGATTGCACCTAAACTAATCTGTAGTTATGTAACAAAATGACACACAAATTAAATTTTCACTGCTAATGCCTGCTTAACTCTGTAATCATACTTCTGTTTGGAATTCTACTAAAGTAATTAGTGTAGTTCAGATTTGCTCATCAAACATCACTGAAAATTGGAAGGTATAGTAACTTTTGTTCTTAAACCATATGTGTCATACTTGGAGAAGATTTCAAAGTTAAATCCATAACTGTTTGGTTTTTTCTTTACCTTTTATTGAATTTGATCAGCTTCCAATTTTTTTTTTCTTTAGAATTTATTTATCCCATTGTGGACACATCTTGATCTTCTACTTTCCTGCCTTTTTTCTTTGCTCTTTATTGAGAAGTCATCCTTGTGCTGAAGAACTTTCTGTTTTTCATATGATTGATCTTTAGGTGGTGGGGGTGTCCTCACTGAAACAGTGGTTAGAAAAATCACACCCTTTCATCTTTGGTTTTATCTTCTGAAAGAAAGAAGAATTGAGCTATTTTACCCACTGTTGGGAGCTGTTCAAATTTCCTCTGGGGAGAAAAACCAGTTGCTTTCAAAGCTCTGAGGAGTATCAAAAAATGCTCCCAGGCTAAAGAAAGTAAATGAAAGGCAATGTGGACTTTCAAAAGACAGCTCTGGGGGCCTAAGATAAAGTTTTAGTCAGAGAATCACTGAAACAAAAACCCGTGTGGAAAAAAAAATCCGATAAAATGAAGAAGAGTACCTATAAATTTAGCCTAAGTGTAGGTATACCTACTGTTTACAGTCCTGATGAATAAAAGATTGGAAGAAAATATGTGCAATCTCTTTCCAAAGTTTGTGAGTTTCCAAGATAAAAATAGGATTTGCTGGTTTATGCATTAGATTTATTAATATAGATTCTATCTTAGATTTGCTCTTTAATCTCTGCTTATGGGTCCTTATATTTTATAACAGTTTCCTACATTATCTTCTGGATTCTGGACTCACTACTTCAAGTCTACCCTGCATGCTCATACACGCACACATACACACACAATTTTTAATTAAACGGTAACTGAAGACATTGTTTTCAGGATAACGTTCTATGGTATATAGGCTCTGAGATCCCCTTCAATTATCACCTCCTAAGAGTGATCCTTGTGTGGTCCTTTCTCATATTGGATCCGGTTTGTTCTCTGTAACCAATAGTGTAGAGCAGAAGTGATAGTATCGTGCTCATGAGATTAGGTGTTAAAAGACTGCTGTTTTTCTTGTAGGTGTCCTCTTGTTAGCTTGCTTGCTCTCTCACTCTCTCTCTTTCTGCTTCCTCTGAGGGAAGCCAAATACCGTGTAGTGAAGACACGCCAGTAACCCATGGAGAAGCACGACTGTCAAATTACTGAGGCCTCCACACAACCACATCACTAAACTTGGAAATGGACCCTCAACCTCAGCGAAGCTTGGAGACCAGACTACAACCCCAGTTTGCAGCTTGGCTGCTCCATGAGAGACCCTGAGCCAGAACCAGTCAGCTCAGCCACTCCCAGATTCTTTACCTACAAAAACTGTGATATAACAAACGTGTATTGTTTTAAGCTGCTAAGTTTGGAGTGATTTATAATATATAACTAATACAGACTTATTTAAAAAAAACCAAAAATCTATTTCCAACTTTCTGAACGTTAAAATTCTCTCTCTACTTCCATGCTTTTCCACATTTTTGTCTTACCTGGGCTTTCTAATCTGTTTTATTATTCACCTTAGATGAGTGCTACATCCTTGCCAAGCCAAAATGTTTTCCTTTTAACTGCTATTGCCTTCATCCCCATTAAGTTTATTCATGTCCTTCCTTCTGGGCAAAAATACCTTTTCCTCCCATTTCACCTTACTACTTAAATAATGTCTATCCATTAAAATCAGCATCCTTTTTGAATTCTTCCAGGACTCACCCAGATCATTGTAAGTACTTTCTTGTCTGACTCTCCAACAGTTAGAAATTAATAGTACAGAGTTAGCTTGAAGACAATATTTTATAACTGGTTATTAAAAATTTCTCAAAGTCAATTTTACAATGTTTGTTGGTTGTCTGTACGCTAAACTTAATCAGAATAAGGAAAGAGCAAGTCTTTGTTTTCATTAAAAGTAAAGTAAATGGGGAAATACATAAAACTCCTGCAGGGGGAAATACATAAAATCCCTGGGAAATACCCAAAACTTTACCTAGCCTTTATCGTAACATTTTTTTACTATAGTTTGCAAGAAATTATTATGAGTTCCTACAGTAGGCAATGTAATTTTTCAATTCAGGAATTTTCTTACTTATCTTTGCCTTTCCTGAGTCTAACACAGCGTCTGGTGTAGACAAATTACTCGATAACTTTACTGCACTGCAGTGATTTGATCTCTATTGTCATTTCTCTCTCTGTCCGCTCATTAGTGAAGGTGATAAAAATGTGAACTGACTGGAAGGAAAGGAAGTACATTAGGAGTGCATTTAATCTACAAATTGGATAATCAATACCTAAAGAATGGAAAGTAAAATGTACTCTGTATTAATGCACCTGCCATTGATCTTTAAAGGACAATTGATTGATTTCCTATATGCCCTGGAGTTACGTGAGGCATTCATGTGCCCACCATTTGACAAATAAAGAACATCTGGTGTTACGTTACATAGTAATATCCCAATGCATCCAAACCAGTACCTGAAAGAATGGAAATAAACCTTGTTCTTCCAGGTGTACCATTTTATTCTTATGCTCCTGCTTCTACTAGAATTATGATTGGTGACATTCTTTTAGTTACCTTTAAGATTCTTACTATGATATTCAAGGCCTTCCAAGTATAGATTCTTGTCTACTACTACAGGTTTACCTCCAGAAAAATTGGGCCACTTCAGATTTAATTACATGCCCTACAATTAGATTTAGCAAACAATATCTGGCCATTTGAAAAAACAGTTAAATTTGAATTTCATATGAACAACAAATGGTTTTGGTATTTTTCAGTGTAAGTATGTTCTGTGCAATATATGGAACATATTTATCCTAAAACATATTATTTGTTGTTTTTCTAAAATATAAATTTAACTGGTCATTCTATATTTTATCTGGTAGCTCTCCCAATACTCATGTTTTTCTCTTTTCTTTCATATTTCTCTCCATTTCTGTCTTGAGATCTTACCTATCATTCAAAGCCAAACTCAAATGCCACCTCTGTTATGAATAGTTTAACGATTGTCATGAAAGAAATGAAAGCTTTCCTATCTCTCCACTTTAATGGAATAGATATATTTCAGAAAATTTAGAAATAACAGAGTATTATTTTCTTCTAAGAATTAACACATAAAGTCAACATGCAGTAGGGAAATTTGGTTGATTATGAAATGTCAACATTAACTACTGAATACAAAGCCCAATAAACAGTGTTCTATGTTATAATAACTCAGTGAAATATTTGCATAGCCAGCAAACCCCTCATTAGTTTATTTTTATATTAGCAGTTTTCACCCTTATTTGTTGTTCACTAAGAGTTAGTTGTATTTTTTACCTCCAACCTGTTTATTGTGATAATGTAAACTAACTAGACATCATATTATCCAATGAAACTTGAGAGTGAGAGTTGTTATTTATATGAAAACTAAAATATACGTTTCAAAAGTCTCTATAAATACAAGTTGCAAATAAATATTGTTGAATTTGATGTGGGATTCAAAACAAAAATGGAAGGGAATGAGACAACATAAAATTCCTGAATGATTTTATACCTGGATTGCTTTAAATTATATGAGTTCTTGATTCACTTTGAAGAAGCCAATACTAGAAAAAGATGAGTGAATGAATATGTCTTTCCTGGTTTGGGATTAAAACAAAATGTTTACAATAAATATGTATTCTTTTAGGCTATCATTTTAATCAAATATTTTAAATCACTAACAAACCATTAATCTTTTTCACATCACATAAGATATAAAAGTTAAATATTTATTGGTATGTTAAATCTTTGCAATAATGTTAACATTATCTAAAGAAAAAAGAAACAATATGAATAGAAGACCCTCACTGTTCATGGCAAAAGGAATTTTAATTTATACACTTTGAGTATTTTCATTGGCAAATTCATCCTTCTATTGAAAAATCAGCCCTTAAACTTTTTCACACTGTCTTAGGTAAGTACTTTTGGTCAACTCATCTAAATTTCTTTTCCTTTGATTGTATATTTTATAAAACAGTTATTTATTTTGATTTTTATTTGACTTGCTACCTAGCTTATTTACCAAAATAGATCAAGGCTAAGCAGGTGATGTAGGTTTTGTTCTTGGTTTTGATAATTCTTTGAAAGATATTAGTCCTTGTTTTCTTCAAAGAAAGAAAACAGATCCTGCAACTTTTCAACCTATTTTAAATATTTCTGTTTCCCAACCAATTCATCACTTTTTCCCTAAATAAGGCAGACACTACCCTTGGCAAACTTCTATAGTGTCAATCAATACCTTTTATAGTGAAGCTCACAGTATCTTTCAGTGTACAATTATCCATGTATTCATTTCTTCTACAGTTTTATAAAGTGCTTGGGGCAGAGATTTATGTCTTCTACATTGTTTTATGCCTCATAAACCCTGAGGAGTATGTGACACATAGTAAGTCGTATATTGAATGTATTTGTGTTAAACTGAATTGATAAACTTCTTGGTGTCCATAATCTAGTACCTTAGGCAAGAGGGGTTGCCTTATACTTTAGTATGAATGAACAGTTGCAGTTTGCTTACTGAAGGGAAACCTTAGGGAGAAGACATTTCTCTTTGGCATGCTGTAAAGATCATACTCCCCCTCATCCCCCTGACATGCTGTCCTATTAAAATGAAATATTTTTGCCTTTGGGCCCATGGGCAGCAAAGTAGCATCCTTAATTGTAAGACAGGGATAACTGCCATCTTGGCTCTGAAGGTTTCTTTTCTCTCTGCAGAAGATCATGTGAGATTCTAAGACAGAAATGAAAGCAAATGTATGAGGTAGGTTGACGTTAGGGTCTGCTTTTTATCTGCAATCAGTTATTTTTGTTCCTTTTGGGGAAATAACTTGTGGGCAAGGATTTTATTTAGTTAAACTTGCCATAACATTATAATTGTTCTTAATAAACAAGTAAGGGTATATATTAATATTATAATATGGATATGTGCAAAGAATTTTGCATAGCGACACAAATTAACTCAGACACAAAGACTCCCTCTGTGCTCCACCCTTCTGTTCTATCCTCTGATGGTGTAAGGCAGGCCATAATGAGAAAATTACCCTAACCTTTAGACGGCCTTCCTCCGGGAATGCTATTTCAGGTGGCTTCCTTTAAGTTAAAGAGCTTAAATCTACCTTTATACCCTTTCATATTTAATTTAATATCTTCTACATTCTCATCTCTTTTTTTCCCAATTTTTCTCTTGTTTTACATATTTTCTCCCTCTGTTTTCATCCGTGTTTATAAATTCTAAAGCATATCCTTTTGTAGAAATAAGTCTTTTTGTTTCTTTTTGATACAACTATTGATTTAATATATTTTAAACATTTCCGCCTACTGCTTCATTTTTCTCTATAACCAAACTCGATATCTCAGACTTATTTCTGCATCTTTTTAATAATTTTATGCCCTTTTTTTCCTCTCATTATCTTATATTTCAGTTATAGGTAACATTTGAATAATTCTTCTTCCATATGATTTGTCAGTGAAAGTTAATCTTGATTTTACTTATTATTTCTTAAGTTAACAGTTCTCTGCAAAAACAAAGTTTGATCTGTACATACTCATGTACGTGTATTGAACTATCTTTACTCTTAGGTAGGGTAGCCCATAGATAGAATTTTAAAATTCTTACATTCTGTATTTCTGTCAGTGTTTCTCTATAGCACACATCTGATTCTTATGGGGAAATATGCTCTCATGCGTGTTTCTGAATCCCAAAACAAAAGATACTGATTCAATAGGTAAGTCTGAGGTGGAGCTTAGTAGCCAATATTCTTTAATCAATGTCCCAGGTCATTTGAATGGATGCATGCATTGACAAATACTAATCATATGCCATGAGAAAAATGTCAGATTAAAAAATGTGATACTTTCAGTGAGTATTAATCACAGTATTCTGCAACTTTGTCTTTATTTCATTTAAAATTTTTAGAGAGCCCTGTATATCTGGAGTAAGATTAGGAAAAGGGTGAATATATTTCTATAACCACTTGACAAACATTACTGAGTGCCTTTAATAGGCAGGCCTTGCGGAGAGTTTAGTTAAATAAAACAGGCAAAAATTCCTGCCCTCATGGAATTTTAATGAAAGAATAAAGTATAAATAAGATAAATTACTAAACTGTGTAACATATTAGCTAGTAACAAATCCAAAGGAGAATAAAACAGGGGAAAAAAATAAAGAGGCAGGCATCGAAATTTTAGGTTTGGAGGCTAAGGGAAGGTTCCCTGGGAAAGTGACTTTAGCGTTAACCTTGAAAAAAATTGAGCTTCTTTTCTACAATCCAGGGGTAATGTTCAAAATACTTAGTAAAAAATACAGCCTGAGCCAGCCCAGACTTCTCTGCCCAATCAGGATGGAGACTGTTTCCACCCCATCCTCAATTCACCATCACCCTTCCTCTGACCTTCTCACACCTCTTCCAGAGTCAAGTTTTCTCATTCCATCTGGTTTCTTTGGTTATGAGAAAAACATACCGATGAGGTCACCATTAGACAATTCACAGAATCAAAGGGAAGCCAGGTCTACAGAACAAGACTTGGAAACATACCGAGAACCTGATCATCAGAGACCACTTAACTGTCTCAGCAGAAATACACTTAATCGTGATGTCCCAGTTTGCATGGCATTCATCTCCACATCCAAAGTCTATAGAGAGACAATCTGAATATGCTAAGGGTGCATGGCCATGCCTTGACCATACTGGTGTACAACAAAGAAGCATTTGGCAGGAGGAAGCTTTTCTAGAACCAGATCACTAGAATTTAGAAACCCGCCCAGAGTGTACACAAGATGGGCAGCTATTATCCACAATAGTTATGATTCATCCCAGCTCTGCAGTTGAATACAGTATTGGCTAGCACCCGGTTTAATTTCATTAGACCCATTCTTTCTGTTGACATGCTTCATAAACTTTTCTGTGCTAGTGGACTGGTACATACAATGAGTTATACATCAAATGACTACTCTTAACGATGAATCCCACTGAGAGAAACCAACTTAGGTTGTGAAATGCATTTCCTTTTTGCAGAACTTCTTTAGCTGGATTAAAAAGTTGCAATGGGCTGAAGGTCAGCCCATGTGATGGACGGCTAGAAAACAGAAGCCATTGGTGGGGGGAAGCAAGAAAATAGGGACTGGTTGCCTACTTTAAGTTGAGAAGTAGAAAGTAAATCAGTAATAATTTTCAAATTGTTAATCTTATCTTTTTTATCAACTTGAAAATTTATTTATTTTTTTTACTTTGTGTGGTTTGTTTTTCATAACAGTTTTCTGATCTCAATGACCTCTCCTTTCTCTGCAGTCGACTTTGTGCAAAGCTTGATCCAGTTCCCTCAGGAGCTTTTGCAGTAGTGGCATTTGCAGTAGGTGGTGACGGCATTTCTAAAAATTTCTGGCTGTGCTGGAAAATAAGACATATGCATTGACATTTCCAATCTGAGAACAATAGCTCTTCATTAATTCTGTATTATAAATGCCACTTCTGGATTTAGTATTCTTTGACTTTCCCTGATTCATTCATTTTAATAATGTTCTCTACAAGACCACCTTATCTTTATTTTTGGTAGGTTTATGCTGATTCCTTTCCACAGACCCCTTTTTATGATTGTATGTTATTTAATTTCTATGTAAAAAACAGTGACTTGAGGTATTATACATTGGCTATGCTTCAGTGTCCTAAGCATTATATTTTAAGGTTTAAAAGTATTTTATTTTTAATGCATTTATTCATAACATTAGAATATAAAGGTGGTTAATCTAGTCTGAAATACAAATATTTTGGGGAAATGCAAATATATTTCAATTCACAATCAAAGAAGTAGTCTCTTTATTCAAGCAAATGATTAGATGGAAATATTAAAATATAAAAGACAAATGTTACAAATTCACTAATTTTGCCTCCCTGTCTGAACATCGAGTCTTCCTGTTTGAAATTGATACTTGTGATCTTTGAGTGGGGATGGCAAGTGTTAGGAATTTTTGACGTACTAAATGTGTTGAATTTTGAGATTCCGGAGACAATTTTCTGTCCATAATCCTTTTTGTCCTCATTCTCTCTGGGAGCCAAGACCTTTAAGATTCCGATTCTCATCTTTAGGAGTGTGGACTTCAAAATCACTCTCTGGTGATTTGTTAGAGACCAAATACCTGAGCCTCATTCAGAACATGTGAATCATAATGTCTGGGTCTAAGTTTATACACTAAAAAGAAAATCTCAGATAAATTTTATGCCCACAAAACTGTTAGGACTACTTAAAGGTAGGCTGGGCATCGTGGCTCATTAGAATTATAGCACTTTGAGAGGCTCAGGTGGGAGGCTTGCTTGAGGCCAGGAGTTCGAGATCAGCCTGAACAAGAGCAAGACCCCTTCTCTACAAAAAAGAGAAAAATTAACCAAGTGTGGTGGCCATGCTTGTAGTCCCAGCTACTCAGGAGGCTGAGGCAGGAGGATCGCTTGTGCCAGGAGTGTGAGGTTGCTGTGAACTATTATGAAGACACTGCATTCTAGCTAGGGCTACAGAGCAAGACTGTCAAAAAAAAAAAAAAGAAAAAAAGTAGTCCTCCTTTCCCCATAGATGATAGTATTTAAACCCCAAATTCAGACACTTTCTTCTTCTTGTCTCTAGAATATATACTGAAAGTAACTTTAAAAACAGTCAACACATTGAGCAGTTGGTTCAACATCAAGCCACTCCTATTACTCCATTCTTGTCCTGTGGTCTCTCCTGATGGTCTCCATGACGTCTTATAACCTGGCTTGTAACCTTGCCTCTGGAAGGCTGGGACTCACCATTCAATTCCCAGAACTGTGTTCCTTCTTGACACCTCCAATTTCTCAGGCTGAGCTGGTTGTTCCTCCTCTGAACTCCCACTTGTTCACACCACTAAATCAGCTTTGTCCACATCCCACCACATTGCCAGTTGGTTTTTAGAGTAAGCTCCCTCACTAGATAATGGGTATTGCTAGGGTAGGAGTCTTATTTGAATTCTTGCATTGTTGGAACCTAGGAACTACTTGGCACCCAGAAAAATACATCATAAATCCTTGCTACACTGCAAAGAATTGAGGCAACTACAGTTTCTGCACCAGAGACTGGTTGGGAAGCAAGATTAGATTCTTATTGTGCTATTTTTCTATTTAATTCTAATCTTAGCTCTTGAATCATAATTTAGCATATTGAAGCATAAGAGAGTCCCAGGAACATTTTGTTCTTGGAATAGATGATATTTACTTTAATATTTCAAAGAATAGAGAGCTGCCATTTTCTTTAGACTTAATGAAAGACCATGATTTAAAGTAAACTAATTATTGTTGAAGTCTAGTTTTCAATGAGAATGAAAGAAAATGTAACTTTCTTTTTAATTTTAGTCAAGCCTCTGGCATAACAATAGTAGTCATGTTTTTTTCACTCATTAAGTTAGAGAGTTCTCACATCTTTTGTCTGTGAGTGAGCCTCAGGTGAGCACAATAGGTTTGATAACAGTGTAATGTGCAAATGGCTTTAAAAACAAATATTCATTTGAGTTTTCCTAAACTCTTGTAAGTTCATTATTCATAAAATTTTGCATTTGGCTTTAGCCTAAAAGTGTTATATGTAAATCACATAAGACAAGTTGAAGTCAGTGCTTCATATTTTACTACTTTGAAACAAATTTATGCTTACCTTTGTGTCATCAAAAAAAAAAAAAAGATCTTGCAAGATAGCACTATAAACAAGCTTTAGCAAAGAAAAGAATACAATTACAAAAGCACACTATTTTTTTCTGCTTTTAAAACCACCAAATGATCTTAACAAAACTATCTTACTATGCATATGTTAATAATTAGATCTGGTAAAAAATTATTTAAATTTCTGATTTAGTGAGCCCCTCATATAATTCTGGTTGGAGTGAAATTGGTACAAACTTTTGGAAGGAAATTTGGCAATATGTATAAAAAAAACTGAAGTATACATATTCTTATAAGTTCTTATCTATAGATTTCTCCTGAAATATGCTCAATAATGATAAACATTTTTGATAAATAAATTGCAGATTTTTAAAAATGTTCGTTCCAACCTGAAAAAAATTGAAAGTTCAACAGTTGAATAAGACTACCACTTGGCGCAGGGCTTATGCTTATTACCAGATTTTTTTTTTTTAGATCTTTTCCCTATTTTTGAAAATGGTTAAAATGAACATTTATTTCTTTGATAATCAAAAACAACTAAAACAACTTTACAATTTATTTGAAAATATAATGAATTAGCAATTTACTGTAAATAGTTTCACTGAGTTTTTAAGCATGGTTCTACTAAGAACTAAAAATGTCTGTAAATCACCCTGTTAGGTGTTGGGTCTTGACTAGGTGCTAGGTCTTTTAGAGTCAGCAGATCTAGGGGCAGCATAGAGCAAATCAATAAAGATGTACTGGAACTTATACCTTATACTAAGCTCTAGAAAGTAGTTGTAAGTCAGCAATACCCACTCTTACAAGAAGTTACAACTGTTAAGTACCTGCGAGTTACCTTTCCATTGCATGATAAATTACACACACATGCAAACACACACACACACACACACACACACACATACACACACATTTTAATTAGATATCTATTCATCTCTTTGTGTAACAATGGCTGTCAACTTCATCCAAACCTCTTATGAAAGGGTAATTTGTGGCCCATAGTACAGAAATATATCTAGTTAGCACAACTTTGTGTGAAAGAGGTGAATTTGCTTTCTCTTAGCAATAACTGATGAGTCAGGTACTATCTATGTCTACGTCTATATGTACTTTTCAAGCTATCTATCTATACATAAGAATTTTTGAAAGGGCTCTTTGATTAGGAACTTTATCACATGTCCTTAGAATCCAGAAACTGTATACAAATAGAATTCCACATGCAATCCCAATGTCTATTCACCCACTCCCTTCAAAGACAGCATCTTATAACGCATGGGTTAAGAACAGTATGTGTTTTCACTGTACCGAGTGAATTGTCCTCTCCTCAGTACCCCTCAGCTTGGGTGGTTCTTTCCCCACTTCTGGGACACTGTTCCCTGTGGCTCATCAGTCACTCTGATTTATTCAAACATTATTCCCTAGAATCACATCTCCCTGAAAAAGGATCCAGTAAGGAAATGGGCTGGAATGAGACTTTACCTTCCACCAGGTCACGCAGATAGACGAATGTTCTGTATTTCCCTACTGAAGAGCTGGGTCAATTGTAAAGGAAAATGCTAAAGTGATTTTAAGGTCAGGTGTGTCTTCTAGTGTCCCCTTCCCCTCCCACCGGCTTTGGATCTGGCTCCCCTCGCTGTCCAGTTCAAACTCTCCTCACCAAAATGCCATTTATTTCAAGGCTGTCTGTGTCAGTCCCTGACACCTCCTCCCAAAATTGTTTTCTACTGGGAAGTAGCTCTTATCTCAGACATATGATCAAAACCGCAAATTCCAGACCATGTTTTATTTGGCTGAGAGTATCTTTTTAAAAAGGAGAAACTGACATTTTACAATTAGAGGGATCTTAACTAAAAGTCTAAATACCTGACTATTCTAGAAAGCCCAGAATCTCTGACAATCATCCACGAAAATGGAGTAGGAGCTGGGTGCTGCAGACAGAGCAGCTGCTTTCCCCGTTTAATTACCTGGTGCCTGTAGGCATCTGAGCTTGAGACCTTTGCCCAGGATTCCTCCTCCTCTCCGTCTACATTGAAGTTGGAACCATCTAGTTTGTACTATTCCTTTGGGCCTCAGATCTGGTGGTCACAGTGAATTTTAGTTTATGGCACGAGTCCAATAAAACATTGGTGGGGAAAACAGGAAGAGAAGAGAGCCAATTTCCCCCCAGTGAGTGAAACTATTAAAACACACACACACACACACACACACACACACACACACACACACACACCCTCCTAAAGGGCTAAAAATAACTTTTATGAAGAGCAGTACATTCAAAAGCCTAAATAACAAAAAAATCAGCAAGCCCCATTATTTCGATTTCTTTTTTTTTTCACCTTGTTGCCTCCTGAAATAATAAAGGAGTTATATTTTCCATTCCATCCAAATATCCCTTAAATTCCCTCTCTCCTCTGTCACCCTTTAAGCTGTGGAACTGGAGCTGCAAGGAGATAATCCTTCAGCTACTTCTATTCTTTTATACTATATGTAAAGATATTTTTATTTTATTTTATTTTAATTTCTAAGACCACACAAAATAAACAATATAAAATAAGGATAAAAGGACAAGTTCCAATATAAAATCCCATTTGTTCTCATTATTGAATTGGTGCAAAACCTTACATCTAAGTTTGCCTTTTGCTTGGTCACACAAATGCTTTTTTAAGTGCCCTTGAGGCTCTTTCCTGAGGCTGATCTATGTTGGGATATTAGTTTTTCATGCAGGGCCCCACAGAATAACATTTGCCATGTATGTGTGCTCAGGCTGTGTTTATACCGTGTTGACACCTCCTTTTCAGGACTTGCTACTGCTGTTAAGGAAGTTTGTTTTCTCCAATGGCCTTGACAAAATGATAGCTTCCTGCTTTCATTATTCATATGAGAGAGCTCCAGTTCTGTGTCTTGTAAATTTGAGAGTTCAGCTGTGTGTGTAGCACACTTGTTTTTCTCTCCGTCACTGCACTGATTGGAAAGCATGTTCTATACCCTCTAGTGAAGAAGAGCAAAGTCCTGATTGGGACAATGCAGAGTGAGAAATCTCCACAGAGATTGTGGCTCCACTGAAGGCCTTCAGGTTAACCTCCCCATTAACCACCTCATGCTCACAGTCCAATGGGTTACAAAAGGAATCAGTCTTTCTGACTCTATGCTTCTAGAGTCATTATCTTTAAAAGTCTTCCATGGTAGCAGAGGAATTATCTTATCTTGACCTAAAATACTTTTTTGAACTTGACTAAGGAAGACTATGCTTTTGAACTAAATGCTTTGATATTCCGGTTTCATTTACCAACCCGAGAGGAAATTTTCAGAAAAACAGAAAATGAGGCACTAGGGATTAGGGCTGTGTTGATAGGAAGACTGAGTAGTCATAGGCAAGAACTTAAGAGGATCCCATGGATAAGACAGCATTAAATGCTGTCTAACAGCATTAAATGCTTAATCTCCCTAAGTCATTGAGGTCACAGGTAGAAGTCTACACATGTGGTAGTATCAAATATGTTTCCTGATTCAAGGGGCAACTGTGGAAGCTCATTGGGTTACAGAGAAGAAAAGGGACCCAGAGCCTGAGAAACAACAGCTATGAGCTCATACTAATACCATGACCTGGAAGCCTATAGCCAACAAGGAAGAAGCACGCAGAGACCCCAGCAACTTGGGCGTTGACAAACATGTCAGAGAGAGACTCTGAAACCATGTGGTAGCAGCAAAGTCTGCAATTATGTTAGGAATAAACCTAGGAATCCACTCAACTTGGAGTGAGAAAACATGGCAGCCAGGAAGCCTACTTTTGGGGGCACATACAGCCCTTGGGAAATCTACGACATATGCATATTTGACCAAGGCTTAGCTTTCCATGAGTCTGGTGGCAGTGGGTGGCAGGATGTAATAAGGAAGCCAGATGTGGTTTCGAGTCTTTGTTTTTGTTGTATTTTCAAGCTGGGAGAGAGATTAGCAAAGCACAGGCTACCATCATAAAAATAATATGTAGCCAAAATGTGACTAATAATCCCCACACTTTTTTTTGTGGAAACGAGAATTACATTAATATTAAAACTTTAATTTCATTAGTTTGGAGTCCCTTCCTCCAGCTGTTTCAGGCTTTAATTTCTTTTCTCAGAGTTTCCCTCATTTATACTTAGGAAAAAGTCTTATGTTTTCTCTTTAGAAGCTAATACCAACAAAGAACTTTCTCGAAATAATTGACTACCATCACCATGCTAGCTCCTCCATGAGTAAGCTGTTCAGCCAGATGATATGACTTTCCTATGATTCCACTGAGCAAAGCTTTTCTCTGAGGATAGTTACCCAGAGGTTCTGGGCCAGCAAAGTTCTATGACAAACTATGGTTGGATCGAAGGGAATGGCCCATTGCTCAACTCTGTCTTAAATGTTCACAACTAGGCTCTAGAAAGCAGCCGTCCTAAGTCTGTGTGTTTCATTTCCCCTGTTGAAATAAATCGTTTACTTTTATGCTTTTTAGTTGATGTTGTTAATAAGGGGTCAAAGACTCTTGGGTTAGAAAGAAAACAAAAAACTCATTCTGTGGTTTCCAATCACTTTACCAGGGCATCTAAACATAAAGCCTTTTATGCTTTCTAAACAAGAAGGACAACAATATCATCATCAGTAAACACCTCTATTCTCCCCCCACAAAACACATATTAATTAAAATGAAAACAAACCACAGGAAAAATGAAACAGAGATCTCTTCCATTACAGCACAGAAAAATCTTAGAGTTTGAGGGCCTCCTTCCTCAAATTCAAACCAGCTTCTGCTTAAGCTCAATGAAATCCACCTTAGCTACCTAAAGTATTAATAATTGACTTTAACTCTGACTTCTCTCATAGCGTTTATAAACTGGATATATAAACTTAGCCTTCTCTCTCTGGTTTCCTCAATTTTGATTCCTTTTCTGCTGCTCTTGTGCCACTACACCATGCTCTTCATGTTTGAAGTTTCTTCATTATCAGTTTCTATGACCGCTCTCTCAAGCATATGTGCTTGAGAACAACTTCAATCCATGAAGTCCCATGTTTGCCTACAGATCGCAAAAGAGTCTAGGCTATGAGTAATGGAAAACATTCAAGATTTCTTAGAGAAAAAGGGAAAGGCTGTTGAAAACAGTCAAAATATGAAGACCTCTGAAGTGTTTATTATTCCTATAATAAAGTTCACGCTAATAAAAAAGTCTGGCACTGCTTTCGTGATGATCATGATGTCCAACCAGCCTCTTGTTGTTATATAATCTATTCAGAATTCGAAGTTCTGGGAGAAAGTTTGAGATTTGCTGACCCTTATTGAAATGTCTGCCACCTGACAGCACCAAAATGTGGAAAAATTGATATAGACTTGCCCTTTTATCTTCTTATTTGAGAACACCCACTACTTCTAAAGTCTATGTATATAAAGGATTCCTCCTAGGGGAAATTGAGTAATGATATGAAAGATATTTGGTATTGGATAGCCAAAAACTGGCAAATGTTCACCAAGGAATATAATTTTAACTATATTTTATCCTGGAAAATACTCTAAAACTATCAAATATATTATTAAAAATTTAAAAATTTTGATTCACTCTTCTGTCTTTAGCATCCTAGAATTTATTCTATAGTTACCTATATAAACTAAATAAGGTTTGCATGATTATTATTAGATTAAACAAAATCTTAGTATAAGCACCTATATACATCTTTAGCATTTCTCATGTTTTTTATATAATCTTCATATTAACTATTTTGAGAGTTCTATAATGTCATCAATAAGTAAATCACAATTTGTTTATAATCCCCTGCTCACAGCATTAAACACTTAAGCTATTTGCATTTTGTTGGTTAACACAAGTAATAACATAATAATCATCTTTATGTATATAGTCCCTTTCCTACTTTTGAATTATTTTAAGATAAATTCCCAGAAGAGAAATTGCAGTGTTAAATATTATAAACATGTTAACAGATCTTGATCAGTATTAACATATTACTTTCTAAATGCAGTTGAAATTTCTAAGATTGTTTTGAATAAGGCTGTGCAAAGATAAGGTAGATAAGATGGCTAAAACTTCAATTAAGAGACTAAATGTTAATACATGTGGTTATTTAAAGAGAGAAATTGATTGTCTTAAGCTCTAGAGAGGGATATACAAGCCTACACACATACACACACACACACACACACACACACACACCAGTTACACTACAAAGAATAATGTGAATCTGATATATGGTATAGCTGTACAATAATCTTGGCAGAAATGTGGGCTTGAAGCAAATAAGTATAAAATGTGTTAGCACTTCATTACATATTATTGGCTTTCACTCATATTTGGTGAAAAAAAACTATTCCAAAACCATTTGCAACTGAATAAAGTACTCAGTCTGCATATTGGGAAAACTATAAAAAGTCACTGCATGAAATTAAGGCAACCTCTGAGCTCATGAGGCTGCTTATAACATTTAAAGTTGACAGCATGAATCTTAGCAGGCACAGACTGATTGTGGTGAAATTGGAAGTAGTAAGAGAACTTAAATGCCAAAGATCATTTTAACCTGGAGACGAGGTAGAGAGGGAGTGATGAAACCAAGACTAGACTTAACACTTTGGAGCTTATTCTTGCTAAGCAATTTCCTTTTTCTAAATGTCAGAAAAAGAAGTACTTTAATTAATTAACAGAATATTCTGTAAGTTATTCAATTGTGCTGAAACTATTTTGACTATTTTTCTGCACCTCACAATATTTGGGTAGGTTCATACAGAACAGAGAAAAGAGAATTCTATGTCTGTCTGTGAAGAGTTAATTTTTCCTTTAAACTCAAGTTTGCCTTTTTGATTTATTAAATGGAATGAGACTGTGGGATCTTTGAAAATAGGTCTATGTCAGATTCATTCATTCTTCTTTTTATTTTTTTGACCCAGGT
Organism: Avahi laniger; assembly: GCA_963575035.1. Lineage (NCBI taxonomy): Eukaryota > Metazoa > Chordata > Mammalia > Primates > Indriidae > Avahi > Avahi laniger. The sequence continues at coordinate 55,476 of CAUYSK010031025.1, forward strand.
CTATTTATTTAAAAGGCCATTCTCCTTCCCATTGTTCTAAAGTATAATACTCATTGTAAGTAAGCATCCATATGTGTATGTTTCCATATTCTCTATTCTTTTTTCTTTTTTTTTTTGAGACAAGAGTTTTGCTCTGTTGCCTAGGTTAGAGTGCCCTGGCATCACCCTAGCTTACAGCAACCTAAAACTCCTGGGCTCAAGTGATGCTCCTGCCTCAGCCTCCTGAGTAGCTGGGACTACAGGCACACACCACCATGCCAAGCTAATTTTTTTCTATTTTTAGTAGAGATGGCGTCTTACTCTTGCTTAGGCTGGTCTCGAACTCCTGACCTCAAGCAATTATCACGTTTTGGCCTCCCAGAGTGGTAGGATCACATGCATGAGCCACTGCACCGGGCCCATTCTCCGTTCTTTTCTCTTGGTCTATTTGCCCATTTTTGAACGACTATCACATGGTCTTTATTTCTGTAGCTCTTCAAGTCTTGATATCTGGTTGAGCAAATTCTCTAATTTTGTTTTTTCTTTCTCAAGAACTTATTTAACAGCTTTATTGAGATATAATTCACATACCATACAATTCCTCCATTTAAATTATATAATTGAGTATGTATAATATATAGTCATAGGTAGGGGCAACCATCATCACTCTTAGTTTTAGAAACTTTTCATCACCTCATCAAATAATCCTGTACTTTTTAGCTATAAACTCCTATATTTCCATCCTCCTCCGAACCTTAATGTATTTTCTGTCCCTATGGATTTCCATATTCTCTGCTTTCATATACATGTAATTATATAATATGCAGTCTTTTATGACTAGCTTCTTTTACTTAGCATGTTTTCAAGGTTCATTCATGTTGTAGCATGCATCTGAACTTCATTCCTTTGTATGGAAGAATAACATTCCATTGTACGGATAGACTACGTTGTGTTTATCCATTCATCAGTTGATGAACATTTGGGTTGTTTGTACTTATTGGCTATTGTGAATAATACTGTTAGAGACATTTGTGTGCAAGTTTTTGTGTACATATATGTTTTCATTTCTCTTGGATATTTACCTAGGAGAGGAATTGCTGGGTCATATGTTAGCTCTGTGTTTAATCATTCAAAGAACTGCCTGACTGTGTTCCATCCCCATTTCCCAACAACAGTGTGTGAGGGCTCCAGTTTATCCACATTCTTGATAACACTTGTTATTGTTGATTCTAGCCAACACAGTTTGTATGAAGCATTAACTAGTTGTGATTTTGATTTGCATTTCCCTTATGATTAATAAACATTTTTTTATGTGCTTATTAGCCATTTGCATATCTTCCTTGTAAAAATGTCTATTCAGATCCTTTGTACATTTTTTTAATTGTGTCACCTTTTTATTATTGAGTTGTAAGAGTTCTTTATATATTCTGGATATACATGTTTTATTAAATATGTGATTTGCAAATATTTTCTCCTTTTCTTTGGATTGTCTTTTCACAGTCTTATTTTTTTTTTTTTTTTGAGACAGAGTCTGGCTCTGGAGCCCTGGCTAGAGTGCCGTGGCATCAGCCTAGCTCACAGCAACCTCAAACACCTGGGCTCGAACAATCCTCCTGCCTCATCCTCCCAAGTAGCTGGGAATATAGGCATGCACCACCATGCCCGGCTAATTTTTTCTATATATATATATTTTTAGTTGTCCAGATAATTTCTTTCTATTTTTAGTGGAAACGGGGTCTCACTCTTGCTCAGGCTGGTCTTGAACTCCTGACCTTGAGCGATCCACCCGCCTCGGCCTCCCGGAATGCTAGGATTACAGGCGTGAGCCACCGTGCCCGGCCTCTTTTCACTGTCTTGATGGTGTTCTTTGAAGAAAAAAAATTTATTTTGATGAGGTTCAGTTTTTCTACTCTTTCCTCTGCTGATTATGCTTTTGGTGCCATATCTAAGAATCCTTTGCCAAATCCAAGATCATGAAGATTTATTCATTTTTTTCTTATTCATTCTTATATTCCAAATACAATTTCTTACACAATTAAAATATGTTTAATATTGTTTCCTTAAAGAATTAATAACTATAATAGCAAAAGACATGAATATAAAAACCATAGTTTTCTTTTCAACACTGGTAAATTGCCACTGCACATTATTGAGGCCGTTTTCTATGTTTAACCACAGCTAGAGAGAAACTATAACAGTTCAGTTATATTGCTGGTTTGTTTTGGTCTTCTTTATTAAAATTTCAATTAGATGAAAAAAAAATTTGTGTAAGCATGGAGTTAGAATACAATCATGAAATTCATTGATTTTTCTAAAAAAAAGGAAAAAGAATAAACTACTTTTTGGACTACCTTAATTTTTAAAATATATTCTAAAACTAATGGTTTTGAATAGGTTCATGACCTATATAGTTCATTTAATCTCTGCTGGTGCATTATTTAAAAGCAAAATTATTTAAGACAATTATTATTTTATTTTAATCTTATTTCCAGGTTATATCAGAGTATATTTACTTTTGGGGAGGGAAAAACATAAAATATAAGTAAACAAAAATTTTAAGAAAGGCAAATAGCTAAGACAATACAAGGGGCAATAATCAGTAAATTATGCAGATAAATATTCTTAAGCAATTAAACTTATTAGAGTATTTTCTTCCTTTATCTAATTCCATTAACATTTGGATAAAGCTAACTGGAAAATGCAGTTTATGGATTTTCAGCAGTACAGTAATGACTAACTAGATTAATCAATTAACTAAAGATGATAAGCAGTGTCAAAAGTTGAAAGAAGAAAAGAGATGACAAGCTCAACATGTAGACATTCCATTTGGAAACTAAGTTTAATGTTGGATGTTGCATTTTAAAAATGACAAATTAAAATAGGTATTTATAAAAAAGTACTGACAGAATGTAAAAGTTCTGGAAAGTCTTTCATAGAGGAGGAGTTGAAGGATTTGGGGATATTAATGAACCTACCAATCATGGAATGAAATAGATGACTTCAGGGAAACCATGACGGTTCTTTTACATTTTTGAAAGGATGGCCCAATACAAGACTGAATTACATTTACAACAAAGGCAGATTTAGTATTAATGAATAGAAACTATGAAGCAATGGTTATTCTAAGGTAAAGTTAAGATTTTCAAAAGTTGTATAGTGACAAGGAATAGAAATTAGACTCTAACTCTTCTCCATATATATTGTTAAAGTGATTTTTACATGGTGTGATGCTTCTGACCAGGTGACCATTCATTCATTTTGTCGAACTTGTAGGCCCTAGGATTCCATAACATGTAATGGATCATCTTTTAGAACCTCTGAAGATACTGTTGAAATGAATTTTTTCAGTCACTCCTCTTCTTAAAATGAAACGAAATTACTGAAATATCCTATATTATTTTTGGCCTATATCAGGCACAATCCCATGACCACCAGCACACGGAGTGCATCTGACCAGTCTTTGCTATTTGGGGAGTTTGATGATACGTCTGATGTAAATGCAGAGGTGAACAAATGTTCTATATTCCAGTGTTGCTGGAGTTTAAAATAGTCAGAATTTTATGAACTATACAGCTATCTGAAAAGAATCCATTAAAGAGTATCCTTTACATGGCTTCACATTAGATAGTCAGAAACCTTGAAAACTAAGGCTATGTATGACTCACATTGGACAATTCATTTTAGTGAGGCAGGTGCCTTCCAATTTGAACCTATACTATTTTTAGACAAACTACCCATTATCTAACAACATTCTTTCTTATATTTAGCTATATAGATTATTTTTGCCTGATGTAAGGTCAAATGATTATATGTGTAATTTATTTTTCTTCATCTTTGTCTCTTTCTCCACTTTCCTTTCTTCTTTTGGCCCCAGGATTAGGACCAAAAATTAGTTGGTATTTTTTTTTATCCTGATGAGATTAAACCTGGGGCCAAGAATTATTTTTACTTCAACAGTTAAAATAAGTAAATGCATAAATAAACATAGACATATTTGTTTTTTAATACAGATGTTAAAAAATAACAAGGATATAAAGAGAAAAGGAAAAAAAGAAACAAAACTCAAATTTGTAGTCAGCCCAAGACTTCAGAAGACCACATTTAATTTTATTCCTGAAAAAGGACTAGCTAAGAGATTGTTGGGATTTTATACTTCTAGGACAAATTTCTAGGATAATTTTTATTTGCAAGGCAGTGGTAGCAATATGTGCAAACATATATGAAAAAATAGAAATCGAGTTACCTAAATGAAGAGGCTAGATATTACTAAAGTTACCAGTATGTGCTTTAGAGTTAAACTACTTTATTTGATGCCATGTTCCAACATTATTTTATCTTTATGGATCAGTCACGTAAGTTGTCTGTGTCTCAGTTTTCTCATCTGTAAACTGCAGATAATAATGGTATTTATTGCACTGGGTATCGTGAGGACCAAACAAAATAATGGATCTATCTCAAAGCAATAGCTTCCAAAGTTCTTAGAAACATGTGAGACACATAGAAAAATGCTCACTAAATGTTAGCTGTTATTTTTTTTTTGTAAAGAGTTGGCAATATATATTATTTGTTTGTTCACTCTGAAAATTCTAAGGAGTATTAGCCACATTAATCCCTACTGAGACTCCTTTTATTCCGGTCACTGGCACACTAAGTTATTTCTCTGACTTCTGAATGTAAATGCAGGAGAAAAGGCTCTGTATTAGTTTACTAGAGTTGCCATAATAAAGTATCACAGACTTGGTGGCTCAAACAACAATTCTTCCAATTCTGGAGGCTAGAAGTGCAAGATCAAGATGTCAGCAGGTCTGGTTTCTTCTGAGGCCTCTCTCCTGGGCTTGTAGGTGGCTGTCTTCTCCCTGTGTTTTCACGTGGTCTTTCCTCTGTATGTGTCTGTGTCCTAATCTCCTCTTCTGATAAAAACACTCATCTTACTGGATTAGACCCACCCATAGTCCTCTTTTTAATTTGATTATGTCTTTTAAAGACAATTTCAGGGGAGAAGATAAGCTAATCTCATAGCTCTGGGTAGAATATCTACTGCCTTTAAAAATCACACGCAACAGACAAAAATATACACTGGGGGAAAGAATCTCTTTTCAATAAACAGTGCCGGGAAAGCTGGATAGCTACATGCAGAAGATTGAAACTGGATCCCCACCTCTCACCTCTCACAAAAATCAATTCAAGATGGGTAACAGACTTAAACCTAAAGCATGAAACCTTAAGAATTCTAGAAGATATTGGGAAGACCCTTTCAGACATTGGCCTAGGCAAAGAATTTTTGAAGAAGATCCCTAAAGCAATCACAGCAGCAACAAAAATAAATAAATGGGATCTGATCAAATTAAAAAGCTTTTGTATAGCCAAGGAAACTATCATTAGAGCAAATAGATAGCCTACAGTATGGGAGAAAATATTTGCTCTTTATACATCCAACAAAGGGTTGATAACAAGAATCTATCTAGACTTAAAAAAATTAACAAGAAAAAAATCAAACAACCCTATCAATAAATGGGCAAAGGAAGGAACAGAAACTTTTCAAAAGAAGACAGAATAATGGCCAGCAAACATATAAAACAATGCTCAACATCTCTAATCATTAGAGAAATGCAAATCAAAACCACAATGAGATATCACCTAATCCCAGTGAGATTGGCCTCTATCAAAAAATCCTAAAACAACAAATGCTGGCAAGGATGTGGAGAGACAGGAAATTCTTACATTGCTGGTGGGACTTCAAATTAGTGCAACCTCTGTGAAAAAGAATTTGGAGATACCTCAAAGAGATAAAAATAGAAATACCATTTGATCCAGCAATAGAACTATTAGGCATCCACCCAAAAGAACAAAGGACATTCTATAATAAAGACATCTGCACCCGAATGTTTATGGCAGCACAATTCACTATTGCAAGGGTGTGGAAACAACCCAACCCATCAATTCATGAGTGGATTATTAAAATTTGGTATATGTATACAATGCAATATTACTCAATTATAAGAAATGACAGTGATCTAGCATCTCTTATATTTTCCTGGATAGAGCTTGAGTCCATTATCCAAAGTGAGGTGTCACAAGATCGGAAGAATGGGCTCCACGTGTACTCACCATCAAATTGGCACTGACTGATCAACACCATAGTGCTCACACAGTAGTAATATTTTCCATGCATTAGGGGTTTGGGGAGAGGGTAAACTCACAACTAATGGACGGGGTGAGCATTGTGGAAGGGAAGGGCTTACCTCTAATCCTCACTTGGGTGAGGCAAAGACATAAAATGTAACCAAAATGTTTGTATCCTCATAATATCCTGAAATAAAAAAATAAATAAAAATCACACACAGAACAAATAGGATTTCCATATGGCTTTAAAAATACAAACCAAAAAATTAAGTTAAGTCAGATAAAGGGAGACCAAGTGGAATGGGGAAGATAATTAACTTTTAACAGCTATCATAATGAACCGCTATCAATTGTTCCCAGCAAAGGCTGACTCCAAAACTATTCAACTCAACCTTGTATACCCGTTATAAAGTAGACAAAATATGAAAGCAATGAAAAAAAAATCTTATTTCCAAATATAGTCACATTCTGAGGTTGTAGAAGTTAGGAGTTCAACATATAAATTTGGACGTGGAGGGACACAATTCAGCCCATAACAGTCTCCATGGTGATGAGATCCTAGAGGTGAGTGCTTTAGAATTGGGACAGAATTAACTCTAACAGTACTGGCAAGGTGTGGCCCATGGAATCCCATGGAGATCTCAGCTACATCACTAGCAGGAGGGCAGCCTTTAAGGGAGACCCCAGGGGAACTGTGGGGGCCGTCACAAAACTCACTTCACCAACAATAATTTTCAGAGACCTACATTCCAACATCTGGATGGGCCCACAGGAGTTAACCCATTATGCAGATGTTAATGAAGAATATAGGAATGTCAAGGCCTGGAGTCTTTTAAAAGAGTACAAAACTTCTGAGTTTTCTTAAGCTTTTAAGGCAGTATATTTCAAAATGAATGGTGAAATTCACAAACTTTGTTAAGCAAAAGTGGAATACAGAACCTAGCTTAGGGATTTGCACGTATCACTAAGTTATTTGGGTAAAAGCTTGATGAGTTAAATTTACTTCAGGAGTACCTCAAAGACACTCCAGTTTCAGTTCCAGATAACTGCAATAAAGGTAATATCACAATAAAGTGAGTCACACAAAATTTCTGGTTTCCCAGTACATGTAAAAGTTAACACTATACTGAATTAAGTGTTCAACAGTATTACATCTGAAGAAACAGTGTACATGCCTTAATTTAAGTGCTAAAATATGCTAATGCTCTTCTGAGCTATCAGAGAATCGTAGTCTTTCTGCAGTTGGAGAATCTGGCCTCCATGATGGCTGCTGACTGGTCAGGGTGGTGGTTGTTAAAGGTTGGGATGGCTGGGGAAATTTCTTAAAATAAGACAAAAATGAAGTTTTCCACATTGATTGATTCTTCCTTTCAGGAAAAATTTCTCTGAAGCATGTGATGCTGTTTGATGATGTTATACCCACAGTAGAACTGCTTTCAAAATTGGAGTCAATCCTCTGAAACTCTGCCATTGCTTTATCAACTAAGTTGAGGTAACATTCCAAATCCTTTGTTGTCATTTCAACAACGCTCACAGCATCTTCACCAGGAGTAGTTTCCATCTCAAAAAACCACTTTCTTTGCTCATCCATAAGAAGCAACTCCTTATCTATTCAAGTTTTATCATGAGATTGCAGCAATTCAATCACATCTTCAGACTCACTTCTAGTCCTTTTTATCTTTCTACCACATCTGCAGTGACTTCCTCCTCTGAAGTCTTGAACCACTCCCAGTCATCTATGCTGTTGAGGTCAACTTCATCCAAACTCCCATTAATATTGATATTTTGACTCCTTCCCATGAGTCACAAGTGTTCTTAATGGCATCTAGAATGGTAAATCCCTTTCAGAAGATTTCAATTTACTTTGTCCATATCTATTTGATGAATCATTGTTTAGGGCAGCTTTAGCTTTACGAAACATATTTCTTAAATAATAAGACTTAACAGTTTAAATTACTTCTTGATCAATGGGCTGCAGAAAGGATGTTGTGTTGTGTTAGCAGGCATGAAAGCATTAACCTTCTTGTACATCTTCATCAAAGCTCTTGGGTGAGCAGGTACATTGTCAATGAGAAGTAATATTTTTAAAAAAATCATTTTGTCTGATCAGTAGATCTCAATCCTCAACTAAACGACATGGGGAGCACTGCAGGGGGGAAGGGCATACCTTTAGCCCGCACTTGGGTGAGGCAAAGACATAAAGTGTAACCATAATGTTCGTACCCTCGTAATACCCTGAAATAAAAAATAAAATAAAATAAAATAAAACTTATAAAGACACACAAATGCCCATCAATACATGAGTGGATTAATAAAATGTGATAATATGTATACCATGGAGTACTACTCTGCCAAAAAAAACAATGGTGATCTAGCACCTCTTATATTACCCTGGATAGAGCTGGAACACATTGTACTAAGTGAAGTATCACAAGAATGGAAAAATAAGCACCTCATGTACTCACCATCAAGTTGGTATTAATTAATCAATACTTATGTGCACATATAGTAGTAACATTCATTGGGTGTTGGACAGGTGGGAAAGAGAGGAGGGGATGGATACATTCACACTTAATGGATGTGATGCGCACCATCTGGGGGATGAACACGCTTGAAGTTCTGACTAGAGTGGGGCAAAGGCAATATATGTAACCTAGAAGTTTGTACCCCTGTAATATGCTGAAAAAAAGACACATATAAACTGAAAATAAAGGAATGGAAAAAGATAGTCCATGCAAATGCAAACCAAGAAAGAACAATAGTAATATACTTCTATCAGATAAAGTAGATTCCAAGACAAAATTTGTAAAAAGAGACAAAGGAGGTCATTATATAATGATAAAAAGGGTCAATTCAACAAGAAGATATACCAATTATAACTATACATTCACTCAACACTGGAGCACCCAAGTATATAAAGGTAACCTGAGAAAGAAAACAAAACAAAATGTAGTATGATCCCTAAGGAGTACACAGTATCGTTTCTGTGGTATTTACTAAAAGCACAAGCTGAGATCAGTCATAAAAAATGAGAGAAAACCAAATTGGGGAATATTCAACAAAATAACTGACCAATAGTGTTCACGAGTGTTTGTTTATGTAGACAAGACAAACCTGAGGCACTGTTGCACCACAGGAGACTCAGGAGATATAATAGGTAAATGCTGTATGGGATTCTCAAACAGAAACACTGATTAACTTCAAGTATTTAGCTGAGTTAATACGATTTTAGCAATGCTGATTTTCTGTTTCTAATCATTGTACTTTATGGTTGTGTAGTAAGATAATATAAGAGGAAACTGAGTGAAAGCTATAGAGAAACTACTATTTTTGTAAATTTTCTCTAAGTCGGAAGTATGTTTTGTTTTGTAGCTAAATTTGTAATTAAAAAAAAAATTCCCCCCCCCAAAAAAAACTTAGAAAACCGCATTGTAAACAGATGTACTGTCATTCAAGCTTTGTTGCGTCTATAGAAACAGGCAGATTAGATCTAGCATAATTTTTAAGGGCCTTTGGATTTTTGGAATGGTGAATGAGCATTGTTTAAACTTGAAGTCACCAGCTACATTAGCCCCTAGCAAGAGAGTCAGCCTGTCTTTTGAAGCTTTGAAGCCAAGCATTGACTTCTCTTCGTTCTGTTGTTTAGTTTAAGCACCTTCATTAGTTATGTTAGCTAGATGTTCCAGATAACTTGCTACAGCTTCTCCTTAAGCACTTGCTGCTTCATCTTGTATTATATTATATTATATTATAAAAATGGCTTCGGCCGGGCGCGGTGGCTCACGCCTGTAATCCTAGCACTCTGGGAGGCCAAGGCGGGTGAATTGCTTGAGCTCAGGAGTTTGAAACCAGCCTGAGCAAGAGCGAGACCCCGTCTCTACTAAAAATAGAAAGAAATTAATTGGACACCTAAAAATATATAGAAAAAATTAGCCGGGCATGGTGGCGCATGCCTGCAGTCCCAGCTACCTGGGAGGCTGAGGCAGGAGGATCGCTTGAGCCCAGGAGTTTGAGGTTGCTGTGAGCTAGGCTGACGCCACGGCATTCACTCTAGCCAGGGCAACACAGTGAGACTCTGTCACAACAACAACAACTAAAAAAATGGCTTCTTTCCTTAAACCTCATGAACCAAGATTTTCTAGCTTTCAACTTTTGTCTGTAGCTTCTTCACTCTCTCAGCGTTTACAAACTCGAAGAGAGTTAGGGCCTTGCTCTGGATTAGACTTTGGCTTGAAGGAATATTGTAGCTGATTTGATCTTCTATCCAGACAACTAAAACTTTCTCTGTATCCGCAATAAGGCTGTTTCACTTTCTCATTGTTCATGTGTTCACGGGAGTAGCACTTTTAATTTTCTTCGAAAACTTTTTCTTTGCATTCATAACTTAGCTGTTTGGCACAAGAGGCCTTACTTTTCACCCGTATTGGATTTCTCCATGCCTTCTTCAAAGAGCTTTCATAGTTTTTGATTTAAAGTGAGATACCTGCAAGTCTTTCTTTACTTGAACACATAGAGGCCATTGCAGGGTTATTAATTGGAGTAATTTTAATCTTGTTGTGTCTCTGGGAATAGGAAGGCCTTAGGAGAGGGAGAGAAACAGGGGAACTGCTGGTCAGTGGAGCAATCAGAACACACACAAAATTTATCAGTTAAGTTCACCATCTTTATGGGCATTGTTTGTGATTTCTCACGACAATTACAATATTAATGTTAAAGGTCACTGATTACTACCAGGTGCGGTGGCCCTTTTAATCCCTGCTACTCAGGAGTCTGAGGTGGGAAGATCGCTTGAGACCAGAGTTTGAGACTAGCCTGGGCAACATAGTGAGACCCTGTCTCTTTATAAAAAAATAAAATAAAACATGAAAAAAATCATTGATCACATATTACCATAAAAGATACAGTAGTAATGAAAAAGTTTGAAATATCATGAGAATTACTGAAACGGGACACACACACATAAAGTGAACGCAGGCTGTTGGAAAAATGGCACTGATAGATTTCTTGTTGCAGGATTGCCAGAAACTTTCAATTTGCAAAAAATGTAATACTGGCAAAGCACAATAAAGTGGAGGGCCATAAAAGGAGGTATGCCTGTATTTGATGTTTTAATCAGATGCTCCACTGTTTTTCTTAAAATTCAGATGGTTTGGGAAATGTGTCTCTGAGGACACAAACAGACAACAAACTGGCGGCTTCTACCATCGTACCCTACAACTTGAAAAGGGAAGCACATCCCTGACAGCACCTTGCAAAAGGGAAGCATTATTCCCTTAGGAAAACAAAGTCTGTTCAATGCAGATATTTCACAGTATACATCGTCGTGTTGCTATACCCCTGTGTATCCCTCTTAGTGTTCCTGAAAAAGAAAATTTGATTGTTTTCCAAGTTGCCATGGGTCCTGTTTACTCTTGTATTATGTGGAGCCGCACTGCAATATAAATGCTATTTTTCATTCCAAAATAGAATGATTACATTTTAGGAGTCACATTGACAAAATTGTGTGTGACTGAGATAAGTAGTACACCCTGATTTTCCCAAAAAGGGATCTTTATCATAAATAAATGGTCCGGCTCTTTGTTAAGCCACATTAATTGGATATGTGTTAGAGGAATAGCATGTTTCAAATTCTTTACATAGCTGTACCGTGTGTGGTTGTGTGTGTATGTGTGTGTGTGTGTGTGTGTGTGTGTGTTTCTTATCAAAAGAATATTATTGATTCTATTGCTTTGAGTTCTCTAACATGGGAAGAAAACAAAGAAAACATCTCACTTCGTGTATTTCTGTCCAGGTTCCTATGATTAATTATATGCTGCAAGAGAAAATTCCAAAGACCTGTGGCACCAAAGATCACATGAACAGCCCAGCTTCTGCTATTCTTTTCTTTTTTAAAAAACTCATAGTCTGCCTAGTTCTAGGATTATAAATGATTATCATTTCTTATGACACTATGCTAATAAATTCTTTGATCTACAACTCTTTTCAATAAGTATTTATTAAATAACTATGTTATTTTCTGAAATAATCTAGGCAATGATAGAAGTATGTGAAATAAGTGTTGTCTTTAAAGTTATTACTTTTTAAAAGTAATAAGATATGCTAACATTTTAAAAATATAATTATATAAAATATACATAATGAAGAACTAAATTTAATATAAATTTAAGTGTCCCAATCAGTGGAAAAATAATGAGAAAATTTATTTTAACCGGAGTTTTCTAAATATACTCCTAAGAAGATATAGGACTTGAGAGAGGTGAGGAATTCTAAGAGAGGAACATCAGAATCAAAGGCTTAACACACGGATGCATATGATTCATACATCTTATGGAGACAAGGTAGCATGAAATGAGGCCCAAAGTTGAAGAACAGTGGAGAACAGTTTAGAAAAGTAAAATGGAACCAAACTAAACCATGGCACTTAGTGAACCAGGAGTACAGACTTGATCCAATCAGGGTGTTGATAAAGGAAGTGGCAGGCAAGAATCTGAGCTTTATGAAAATCAAATACGCTGACAATGTGCAAGATGACATACCTTTGGGAACACTAAGAGTTAAGAGACCTTGCAATTTTCTATATGTCAGTTCATTAGAGCTGGGACTAGGGTGAAAGCAGAGAAAATGTGAAGAAAGGGTCAAACAGTGGAGCTATTAATGCAATGGATTTGGTGATACCCTAGATAGTAGACATGAAAGACATCAGGGTCCATTATGGCTTCCATATTTGGTGCCCACAGTGTGGTGTTTGCAGTAACACAATTGCAGTAACTGGGCAAGGAATTACTAAGAGGGAAAGACAAGGCAATCAGTGCCTGGCCTAACGAGATGTGATGTACAAAAGGTGATTGTAATTACACATCAGAATGAGGTTAGGATGGTGTTATTGATTTGGGAAAGAGCATCTAAGTGAAAACTGAATTGTCTAAGTGAATGAGCTCACCAAGGACAGCACGGTGGAGAGAGAAAAGGAGAGGGCAATTGATGAATGGTTTAGTACCGTCCACCGTTAGGAGATGGAGGGAGGATGAGACATCAAAAGTATAGCTGGGGAAGTCTAGATGTTCCAAATGATGTCAATGATGTCAAGAAAGTCAATGATGTCAAGGGAGTTTTGAAGAGCATCTGCCCTTTTCAATATGAACCAGCTAAGAAAGAAAGAAAAGTCTTTTGAGTGAGACAGGAGAGTTATAACTCTTAACTTTTAATAGAGATGTTTGCTGTAATAGCAGGAACAAAATCATAACTGCAGTGTGTAAGAGAAGAAAGGCAAGGTGACACGATGGAGGTAGAGGATAGGGACAACATATTTAAAGGTGTCGATGAAAGATGTGACAATAACTAGAGGAGGCAGAGGATCTAAATGATGGTTGGAATTTTCTCAGAGAACAAAACTGTAAAGGCTGAGAAATCCCTTCCTTTACATCTTTTCTTGATTTCAATTAGTATAGAAAACAAACACTGGGAGACTAGTTTCCCTATGACAGCTAATTATCTACCTAATGCACTTATTTTCGTGTGGATCAATCACTCTCCACGTATTTGTTGATCCCCTATTGCTGGCTCTACGTGATGGCAAGTACTCAGGGTAAACAAAACAAATATAGAGCATGATCTCTATCCCTCAATCTTCACTGTGCCTCCATGTCGGCTAGTCTACCCCGATTTCAACGTCATTTCACTCTTTCATATTAGTCGCGGTATCAGTGACAATGACTTTTATTGATAATGTCTTGCTATTTTTAGCTATTCTTCCACAAATCTCTTTTTGGATAACCAACTGTTTTATTAGTTTTCAAAACCAATAAAATGCTAATCTGATATCATTTTATAGGTAATAGTAAGCTTCTTGTGAATTTTAATATTAATATCCCTATGCTAGTCTGTAAAATGTACTGTTTCTTACTTAAAGGAAAAATCTGAACTGTAGTGATTTTTGAATTTGCATTTTGATCTCTTCTAGCTTTTGTTTTATTAATATTTCAACTAATAAAATCTCCTTAGTCTTCTTAACCTTTTGTTCCTTCTGAAAGTTCTATACTTACATTATCATTCTTTATTATTAATGTATATAATTACTGCTTAAATAATGATTTCCTTTCTCTTCCTCCTCAAGTATGTTTATGATTTAGAAATACTTTTCATTTTTTTCCAAATCTTACTTGGATTTTCCTATTTTTAGTGTAGTGCAGATTTACTTTAAATCCACCTTAATGACTTTTTTTTGGAATTTCATATTTTAAAAATTATAACTACAGAGCCACAATATTTCATTTCACTTATGAGCCAAGATTTTTGTCTTAATTTAGACTGAGAAGTGCAACTTCCATAACAACTATTGAGGTTTATGTGAAAATATTTTATCTGAACCATGAATCAATGCCACAAACCACAGAAGATAAATGACAGACACAGTTGTTGCAAGACACCATCAATGAATCATATGACCAGAAGTGCGGTTAATCTATGAAAGAATGAAAATAAAATAGATTAAGAACAGTTATTATT
>CAUYSK010031029.1:0-61154 GCA_963575035.1 Avahi laniger
GATCCTTCTGCCTCAGCCTCCCAAGTAGCTGGGACTACAGGCATGCGCCACCATGCCCGGCTAATTTTTTCTATATATTTTTAGTTGTCTGATTAATTTCTTTGTATTTTTAGTAGAGACGGGGTCTCGCTCTTGCTCAGACTGGTCTCGAACTCCTGAGCTCAAACAATCCTCCCGCCTCGACCTCCCAGAGAGCTAGGATTACAGGCATGAGCCACCGCGCCTGGCCCACAGCCTCTATATTTTTGAGAGTTTTTTGTTGTTGGTGTTTCAGCTTTTGATTGCTTATATTTGATTAATTGGTGATTTTCAAAGGGGATTAGAGACAGGGTGGCTATATAATGAATTGACTCAACACTTTAGAGCTGCAGTCCCCAACTCCCGGCCGGTGCCAGTCTGTGGCCTGTTAGGAAAGACAGGCCGCACAGCAGGAGGTGAGCAGCAGGTGAACAGGGAAGCCTCATCTGTATTTACAGCCACTCCCCATCACTCAGGGGTCACCGCATAAGCTCCGCCCCCTGTCATATCAGCAGCAGCATTAGATTCTCATAGGAGCTGAGCCCTACTGTAAACCGCGCATGCGAGGGACCTAGGTTGTGCGCTCCTTGGGAAAAAGCTAATGCGTGATGATCTGAGGTAGAGCTGAGGCAGTGATGCTAGCACGGGGAAGCGGCTGCAAATCCGCATTATCATTAGCAGAGAGGTTTGACTACACAATAAAAGGAGTGTGCTTAAATCATCCTGAAACCACACCCAACCCCTGCTCTGTGGAAAAGTCGTCTTCCATGAAACCAGTAACGGGTGCCAAAAAGGTTGGGGACTGCTGCTTTAGAGAGTAAAAGAGGAACTATTAATACTTAGCCAAGACAATAGGTATAATAGCACAATTCTAGGCAATGCAGTACTTTACGATCACCCTGAAGCCAGAGGTAGTGTATTTTAAAAGTTCCTGCATGCTTCGATTCAGTACTTTTGGGGGCATTTAAATGGTGCCAAATGGCTTCTTAAGCAAAAGCAAGGAATCATCAATTTGAAGAAAAAAATTGTCTCTGGATAAAGGCCCTGTAGCTAGCTCACTTTCTGGGGCTAATGGGTGGGTTTTAGGGAGTCCACCAATCAATGAAAATCACATCCACAATTCTGTATACATGTACATTTTTTCTGAGGGCATGGCCACAACATTATCGGATTTTCCAAGGGACCTATGGCCCCTTTGAAACATTTCTTACTAATTTCTATTTCTGAGCAAGCTTCTAAAAAGCTGCATGCTTGGATCATGTTCCATTAACTCCCCTGTAAGTAGCATTATGCAGCTAGGCTTTCACACTGTAAATTGTCACTTAGTATTTATTGCAGGATGAATAAAAGAAGTGAACAAGTGTGGAGTGTTTCTGATGTTTTATAAAACTGCTAGTCATGCCTTCCATTTTAGTTTTCAATATCTTTTTCATTAATATTCATGCAATAATATTAGGACCAGGAATTTTTTTCCCTTCTGACCAATTTTCATACTTTCTTATATAAACTCTATTAGCTGCATATTTCACTGTGGTTTCCTCTTTGTCTGAGCTATCAGGAAGGCCATCAAGAAATATTTGAAGCTATTTGAAATAAGTTTCCTAGTCTAGGTTATCTGAAACAATTATGTCCATTCCTCTTTTATCGGTACCTCCCTTAAGATTCTCCACCAAACCAACCTCTATTCGTGGTCCTTATTCTCTCTTTCGACTTTGCTTTAATGGTGATATCATGACTATTTATTTTACTCTGTAACAACAAATAAATGGATAACGGATCATACACACTGATTAGGAGCAAAGTTGTTAAATATCCACTTTTCTTTGTGTTACCCAGACCTGGCCTAGAACACTGAACATGAGGTGTTCCTGACAGAGAAAGACATTAACAGAAAGCAAAAGAAGCTGTGTTTATAATAATATAACAATTCTAATAGTGGCCAGCGAAATGATTGAACACATGTGAAAAGTTAGTGGATTCAAGTTAAAAGAAATAGACACGTATGAGAGCTTCCCCTAAAGTGTTCGAGTGCCTCTGTCTATATCCAGCCTAAATCAACTTTCCCAGGAAATTAAAGGAACAAAAGCAAAATCATGATGAGCCCTAACAGACTTTTGTATGTAAGGTCATTTCATTGGCCCCCATAACACCGTTCACACTAATATAACACTTACCCAGATTTAGTGCTTAACTTTAAAAAAATAAAAAGTCTTTTACCCTGATGGTAGAAAAGTTAGGCCACATCACCAAAATATTATCTGAACTGGTACAGGAAAACTGTTGATCGAATCCTCTGCTCTGCAGAAACTTATCGACTTCCGCTTTACCTTCCTTTGATTACACTTTTGGGGAGTTGGCTAACCTGGCAAGGCCCCACATAGACAGCCTGTTCGCCCTCACATGACCCCTGAGGCCGCCCTTCCCCTGCCCCCGCCTTGCTCTGTCACGCCTTGTCTCTGAAAGCTAGGACTGCACGTGAGCTATGAAGGGCTTTCTGCGGGTTCTGCCAAAGCTGTATCTCGTCTTCCTCTCCACCCCCCTGCCCCCGCTCTATCTGAAAACCCTGGAGAAACAGGCCAAACAGGAAACCCTGGCAGCTGGCACAGTGGCAACGACCACAAGTTGGAGATTGCTCAGCTTTCCCTGGAAGTTTCAGACTGACAATTGTGTTAATAAACTTAACGAAAAGTAAAATAAGTTCGCGTATCCCCATTCACACCCATGGAGGTGTATTTTTCTCTTCATCAGTGGCTGGGTTGCTTGCACTTCCCTGGAGCACGGATTTAGGAGTAAGATGTTCAAAACCTAAGAATATGGAGTGTGTTGCAGGTTCAACTGAAGTTCAGCCACAAATATAGAGCATGGGGGAAGCTTTGGAAAATATAATATAGAACATCTTAGCCTTTTTCTGGTATTAATTTTCTCCCACATCCCTTTCAGTTGTTCTGTGTGTGTCTTACGGCCTCTGCGTCTTCTTGTTTTCTTCTAACTTTTCCTTCCAAAGGAAACCTTCTGACAATGTGACATGAATGTCTTCATTTATGATCCAGGCCATTTATTTTGCTTATATGCTTGGTTAAATACTAGATTTGGCTCATACGTTTCATGTGGAATTTTAATTCACTATTTTCAAAGTAAAAAGAATAACTTCTCATTTTTTTAACTAAAAACCTGCATTTAATTAAATAAACACATAAAAAATAGTAAGGAACTTTTGGATGTCTTGAAAATTATTGCTTATGCTTTATACTTTCTCTTAGGTCTTGAATTTCCTAAATACTTTTAAAGTCACTTTTCAGTTTGTTAGAAGCTGCTACGTGGCTAATAAAAAAACAAAGAAAGATAAATAACTATTTTGTTATTTTGATGAATGTCGTTAGGCTATTGGCATAAGTTAATATAGAATAATAGAGTAAAAATATTTTACCTCAAATAAACATTCTTCTATAAAAACTTCAGCCATCCAGAAAGTGACTCCTTTTTCCATTTTGCTTGGTCTATATTAATTGTGGATTTATTCATCTAGAATCTGTTTTTATTTCAGAAATCATAAATGTGCTTCCTTCTGATTTTCCTCTTGTTCTGGGCAAGGTGTAACTCCCAGTTCGTCATAGTTAAAAGCAGGTTGATTCTAAAACATACACATTTACCAAGTTTTATTTCCCCAAAGGAGACCAGGGCATTGGCTTAAATCGTTTCTGTTTTCATGCCTCCTGGTGCTACTAAAGAACACACTGAAAAAAGATCATTTAATTCCGTCAGAATTTTTTGCAGCTTCACTTAACTGGGTCTTTCCATTAGTCAGTGAGTATTCTTCCCTGACTGAATCACTGTTACATTCCCCACAGTGCCTCATCCCAGACTTTTTCACTATTCTTCTTCCCGGAATCCACATCTCTTCATTCTCTGAAGATCACTTTGCGTCTTCCTTGGAACACTAAGTTCATCTATGTGAACTCCATCAACTCCCCACTTCTTCTCTACAAATATCTTTCTTTAACTTCATCTCTTTCCTCGTTCTTCCCTTTCCTCAGAGGCTAACGCCTCCAGTTCGGCTCTTGATCCCATCTTCTCCTGCCTCCTCTGAGACCTATTCCTGTTGATCACCCCATTTTATCCTGGGCCTACAATCTCTCATCCTCTGTCTCTGCCATCGCTATACTATAAACGGCAACAAAGCAAATCTTTCTTCCACTTTTCTTATCTCTCAAGTTTCTTTTCTGCCAGGTTTTCAAAAGGGTATTCCTCTTTTCCTTGATCTAATTTTTAACTTTTAATAACTTAATCTTTACCCCTACCTCTCCATTGGAACCAAACTATCAAAAGTCACTCACATGTAATCTACCGGTAACTCAATTGATAGCCTTTTCTCAACCACTCGTTACTCTTTGCAGCATTTGACAAATTTAATAAGGTCATCTTTCTGGAAACCAGAAGTATTTCCAGAATTCTGAATGGAATATTTTTTCCTCCATGCCGTGTTTCTTTAACTACAAATTTGAACCTTTCTCTATGTTTCCTGGCTGCAATTGCCCAATATCCTTATTACAGATATTCTCCCAGGAATTTTTCTGCATACATGCTCTATATACGCCCTTTTTTATGGGATTTTCATGGTTTTAAACATCTTTTTCTGTGTGAGTAGCTCTGAAATCCATTAATCCTGAATTGCAGGACTATATTTTCTGTTTAGGTTGGACGTAATCACATTTAAATTCTGCTATTATGTCAGATTCAATAGGTCCAGAACAGAATCACTGTTTCTCTCCTTCCCTAATTTGTCTTTTTTGATTTTCTCCTTTGTGTAATGACATCACCATCTTCCCTGTCACCCAGAATAAAACATTTAGGTTTTCTTAGACCCATGATTTTCCTACCCCCAGAGCCATGAATGCTCGAGCTCCCAAATATACTTCCCTGCTAGCCCCATACTGCCAGATTAACTTTCTCAAAGCATAATTACAGGTTATTCTCCTGATTAGTAGCTTTCTATTATTTCCAAAATGAAATCCAGATCATACCATGGCATTGATGATTGTTCGCAGCATGGCTGCCCCACCTGTCCAATGCTTGTTCTTGACGCTACACTGAACAGTGGGCAAGCTGCAGTGTTTGCTGTTCTCTACACTCACCTTATGATCCCTTCCCTGAGGTTTTGCTCATGATGTTTCCTCAGTCTCTAATATCCTTGTGGTTTAAATTCTACCCATTCTTCCAATGATACATCCTTAAAGCTTCCCCTGATCTTCACAACTGGAAGAAATCTTTCTAAACTCTAAATTGTCAGTTACATTTTACTAGCATAGCCACCCCAACTATGGCTAATGTCTTTTGCTTAGTGTTTACATTATGGTTTTTTTTTTTCCATCCTTTTACTTGTAACCTATTTGTGTCTGAATGTTCATAAAGCATGTTTCTTATAAATAGCACATAGTTAGGTCTTGCCTTTTTACCAAACTTTATAAACAGTGATTCAATTAGTCTGGCAATCTGTGCTTTTTAATTGTGTTCTTTAGTCTGTTTATATTTACTGTAATTATTGATATGTTTGTATTTAAGTCTATCATCTTGGGGATTTAATTCTATTTGCTCCCTCCCTGCCTTTTTTTGCTCCTCTTTTCTCCTCTTTTTTCTTTTCCTACCTTTCTTTTCAGGGTGGTTAACTCATCAAATTTTGTTTTAGTATTCTATCACCCATATTGGTTTTTTAGTTATGCATCTGCATATCTTTGTACATTAGTGATTACTGGGCAGATTAAAATTTGCATCTTTAACTCATCACATTCTATCTCTAAAAAGCTATCCTTGAAAAACTATAAGAATTCTTTGACAATCTATTGCCAGGTTTTACTTACTACCCTTTGTGCTCTTATTGACCATAACTTGTTTTACAATATATAGTGTAAATTATAAATTCTATATTGTGATTATTTTTCCTTAAAAAAATCCCATAGTCTAAAAGATTTAGACTCATATATGTATAAAAATTTGGAATATCTTTTAAAAGATTATTTTAACTTATTAAGCTTTTTGCATTTTATGGTGTTCCTATTTCTTCTTTTTTTTTTATTTCAGCATATTACAGGGGTACAAATGTTAAGGTTACATATATTGCCTTTGCCCCACCTGAGTCAGAGCTTCAAACATGTCCAGCCCCTAGAAGGTGCACACCACACCCATTAGGTGTGAATATACCCATCCCCTTCTCCCCACTCCTGTCTGCCCAATACACGATGAATGTTACTACCATACGTGCTCATAAGTGTCTATCAACTAACACAAATTTGATGGTGAGTACACGTGGTGCTTGTTTTTCCATTCTTGTGATACTTCACTTAGTAAAACGGGCTCCAGCCCTATCCAGGATAATACAAGAGGTGCTATATCACCATTGTTTTTTCTGGCTAAGTAGTACCCCATAGTATACATATATCATATTTTATTAATCCACTTATGTATTGATGGGCACTTGGGTTGTTTCCACATCTTTGCAATTGTGAATTATGCTGCTATAAACATTCTAGTGCAGATATCTTCTTTATAGAATGCCTTTTTTTCCTTTGGGTAGATGGCCAGTAATGGGATTGCTGGATCAAATGGTAGTTCTACTTGTAGCTCTTTGAGGTATCCCCATATTACTTTCCACAGAAGTTGTACTAGCTTGCAGTTCCACCAGCAGCATATGAGTGTTCCTATCTCTCCACAACCATGCCAACATTTATTGTTTTGGGACTTTTTGATAAAAGCCATTCTCACTGGAGTTAAGTGATATCTCATTGTGGTTTTGATTGTGGAGTGTGGGAGGGTTTTTTCTTGGTTCTGCTTATACATCCTCAAACTTAAGCTGGTTGTATTAGTCCATTTGTGTTGTTATAAAGAAAATACCTGAGGCTGGATAATTTACAAAGAAAAGAAATTTATTTGGCTCACATTTATGCAGACTGTACAAGAAGCATGGCACCATCATCTGCTTCTGGGGAGGGTTTCAGGGCACTTCCAATCAAGGTGGAAGGTAAAGGTGGAGTAGGAGTGTCACATGGAGAGAGAGGAGCAAGGGAGAGGAGAAGATGCCAGATGTCTTTAAACAACCAGCTTTCGCATGAACTAATAGAGAACTCTACTGAGGCAGGGAATCAAGCCATCCATGAGGGATCTGTCCACGTGACCCAAACATCTCTCACTAGGCCCCACTTTTGACACTGAGGATCAAATTTCAATGTGAGATTTACAGGGGCCAAACGTACAAATCACATCACAGGCCTTTTAGTTCACTAATTTACCTTGCAACTTTAAGTCTCCAATGGACTCAAAAATTATGATTCTGTAGGCTATCCAATTTGTTCTTTGTTTGGGTGGGAGTAACATCTCCTGTGTCTTTCTGTATCCTAGACAGAAAGAGAAAATCCTTATTTTATCCTTTACTCTCCCTTAAATTTGGCTCCCCCAGACACCAAGAACACTAGGAAAAGGTTTATTTGGGAAATGATCCCAGGATACCCCAGTAAATGAATGGGAAGAGACACAGGGACAAGAAGAAAGCTGACATAGTGTGTTAATGAGCAGCTGTGGCACAATCCCACTGAAGACTTGTGGAGAAGACTGTATGGACTCAACCTTGGGGAGGAAGTGGGGTATTTATGTAGCACTTCTCATCTGTGATTGATTATCTGCCCTGCCTGTGGATAGAGCCTACTCCAGATCAAAAAAGGGGAAGAGGATTACAGGTGCTTGCAGTAGAAAATTGTTGACAAGAGGGAATATGGGAAGGCATAATAGTGTCTGTTATAAACTCTCCAATGACATTTATTACTTTGTTTCTCAGATATATTGGTGTACTAAAGCCTGATGCTACTGAGAGGAAGATTCATGCCAGATTTATCTTTGTAGTCTCTCAGTGTAGAAACTTGGATATAATAGTCAGAAGGCAATCAGCATTTATTAAATGAAAAATACATTTTATACAGTACCAATTTGGAGAATTCTGGTTAGCTCTTCTTTGTTTCCTCCCAAACCCACATCTCCACCTCTACCCCAATCACTCAGATAACCTAGTTTGGGCTCTTAATTGCTAAAAACGTTAAATTTACCAGACTGGTTGGAATTTTTTGAAAAAATCATATTAATTTTCCAGCTCATTTGAATGAACTATAATTTTAAAATATAACTTCCAAATCTAAACATTATCTAACAGATATTTTATATCACTAGCAGCCAACAATGATAAGGCGTCCCCCAACAATCGTTTGCTACATTTGTGGTCGTGAATATGGAACAAAATCCATCAGCATCCATGAGCCACAATGCTTGAAAAAATGGCATAATGAAAACAACTTGCTGCCTAAAGAATTAAGGAGACCAGAACCTAAGAAACCGGAGGTCAGGACCATAACTGGTAAGTTCCTAGAAAAAAGACTTGCATGCGTAAGGGAAGACTTTTCTCTCTAAACTTATAAGAGTAGAGGTATTCTTTTCTTACTTGTTCAAACAATGGAAATCAGCAATATTCACTTACTGGCTACACCCAAATAAGAAAAATAGTCCTGCAATGCCTATCCCACGTGTTGTCTTCCGCTGCTTAGACATAAAGACACTATGTCCCGGCAACACCGTGCAGGAGAGATGAGAGGAACTCACTGGAATTTACTGTATTTCCCACAAGTGACTTTCATATATTATCAAACATAATATTTTAAAAACATGAAGCTTAAAGAATAAAACCTTTGGAGACATCCAGAGTCATATTTCCAAGTATGAATGTGGCTTGGTATTTATAGAGGAGAGACACAAACTCAAATGTTTACAAAGACCACCAGTCAGGTTACAAAATTGGATAAACTGATCCATGTGTGAAAAAAAGGCAAGTGGGGGAATATAAAGAGCTGGAGAGCACCGGCTCTTTCCAAAGGAGACAGCAGCTGCCCAGCTCCAGCTGGTGCTATCATTAAGAAATTTAGCCCAATGCGGTCATATCTTTCAACAATAGAAAATAAACTGGAAATCTAGACATCTATGTGAAATGTTTATATTTTTAAAATTTTTACAGTTCATAGTTTGTAAAGCACTGTACAAAACCAAAGGAAACCAGAACTATGCTGCCACTTGTGGCCTTGTCACAGACCTTACTCACTTACGGTGTGAAAATAGTTAAGAGAATATTTTTGCCATGCAAACTCAGACTTGCTTATCATATTTCTACCATTGTCGTTTTCTCAGTTGATCCCCTAAATCCTCTCAAAGGAAAATTTTGGTCTTAAGAGGAGTATCTTTCAATTCACTCATTCTCCTTATGTAACTATATTTTCATCACTCGAAGGTACCTTGGAGGTCATTAGGGGTCAATTGTCCAAAGCACTCTTGTTAGAGATGTGACTCAAAGAGAGTTTCATAACAACTCACAGAGTGGAATTTAAATTGTATGATAAAATTCTAGAAGTTGTTAGATCCCAACTATTCACAGTCCTTGCTCAGAGGAGAATGTTGCATATAGGTGGGCAAAGAACTCTAGATGAAAACATCCATGATTAATTGCAATTAGAGCATTTGCCAACTAAGCGATTGTTTACCTCACTGAAACTCTTTTCCAAGCAATTCTCATTTGGTGCCAAAATCTATTTCTTTTTCTTTTGATTTTTATCACTTTCTCTGCTTGAGCATAATTATCACAAAGCTAGAAAAAAGGAGAGGCATGATTGGTTTGAAAGTTTTGGTGGATTCACTATTCCATTATCGCTTATGTATGGAAAATGTAGGCTCTATAACTGCACTACCCTGCAATTTTCTACTTGGTCCCTGCTATTCTTACCTCTGAAGTTGCCCTTCCTCGCTAGGTAAAGAGAATTCACATTGCAATTTCTATCCCATGGACTCACTGTGCTCATAACTCACTCATAGCGTTCAAATAACCCTTCCTCCCGATCCAAAGTCAAAGGCGTATGCAAAAATATTGGGAAATGTGATGAATCACCTTCAAGTGAGAGTCAATGACTACTCTGGAATATTTGAGTCTGTATTAAAACTCCTGTGAGTAACAAAAAAGTCAGTGTCATTCTTTTCTCAACAGTTTTCAAAGCACTCGAAATATATATTCCTATTCTACAGAGAAGGTGACACTTGCTCTATTCAAAGGAGACATACTAGATTTTGCAGGGGTTTAAATTCCTGTGGAGCAAAAAAAAAGAAAGTTGTTAGGGGCAGGCATGTTAAGAAATCTAAGGTTCGCTATAGTCACATGAACTATTAGATAGGAAAACTAAGTAATATATTTTTGAGTGCCTGGCTACATTTTGGGGGCCTATTTTGAGTGATTCCAAGACACAGTCAATTTAATATACTAAATTCATTCTATTTAAATAAGGTTTATTAAAACTAAATCCCACATTGTTTCTCTAAAATAAATCCATATGCCCTTTTTCCCTATGCTCTGCCAATGAAGATTACACATTTCTCAGCTGTCTTTGTTGTTTTCTTAAAGATGTTTCTTTTTGTCAGATTATTCTGTTTGCATTCTTCATTTTAATTACTTAAAGAATCTCCAATTTAATGACCATGAGATGATGATAAACTTTTAGGATATAATTCATCTTAAGTTCACTCTCAGCTGTCAGTTTGGGTCTCTAAAAAATTACACTGAAGGATTACAGAAAAGAAAAACACAAATACATGTTCTCTTCCCTTTGTAAGCTTACATTTAAAGTCAACTGAAACAAGGCCAGAAGTTTTATTTGTGAGATAATAATGTGTAAGCAAAGATGTTAATAATTAGTGAAGAATGCATATCCTGACACATAAAACAATGTCCTCTCCTTTTTAAAATCCACAGAGTGAAAAGTCTCTGGTTCATAGCTAACTTTATTCAACCCTTGAAAGAATGAGCAGCCTCCCCCCCTTTTTTTTTTGGCAAAAGTAATATGATTTGTTTAAAAACCTCAGTCAACAGGTATTTCCTGAAAATATTTTCCATAAAAAGTAGAATATGGTTCTCCAGAATAAAAAAAACTGATCTATTTTACCTTTTTCTTTCCCTTTTCTTTCTTTTTTATTTATTTTTCTTTCGCCACCCCCCTTTTCCCTGCTCTCTTTAACTTTCTAGCCAAAGGTTTCTATGATCTCGATGCCTTAAACGAAGCTGCTTGGACAAGTGCCCAGAGCCAGTTGGTTCCCTGTAATATTTGTGGGCGTACCTTCCTGCCAGACAGCCTGATTGTTCATCAGCGATCTTGTAAACCCAAAGCTGCCAAGTAAAGCCCTTTTCTCTCTACTGAAGTGGTACGGGAATTAATCCCTTTGAAAGAGACTGGGCTAGAGTGGGAAGGAGAAAAAGGAGGCTAGAAGAGAAAACGAGGACAGCGGGCGGGCGCTGGCCAAGGGCCGGCCTAGCAGGGGAAGGCCGGCTCAGGGCAGCGGTGCTGTTGCCCACACTGTGCAATGGGGCACTGCTCTGGTCCTCACGCGCGTGCACAGACACACTGGGGACCCTTTCACACTTTTGTCACGCAGAATTACAGGCGGGCTCCTTCTCATCAGAGCTGGCATTTTTGCCTAAAAGAGATTTTGGAGCCAATTGTTGATACTTTTCTTCCATCTTACTTTCCTGAACAAGATTTTGAACCTCACAATTAGGATAATTATTCAGCCAACAGGGACTTTGGAGGCAACGTCAGGAAACTCTTTAGTCCCAGGAAGAACTGGATTCCTTCCTATCCCTGTGCTTCCTGAAATACCATGCCACTGCCTGTTTCCTCTGATCCGGGGACGTTTTTTAATTGAGTTATTGAGGGGGGAGCTTCTTTTCTTCTGTCAAATGAAATCATTCAATAGGAGAGGCAGTCAAAAACTCTCGGAGGACTTAAAGTTCTGGAACCATATCTAACTCATACTCCCTTTCTAATGGCAAGAAACGCTACGGTGCCAGCCTCATGTGTCAGGAGACTGCTGCAATATAATTCATCAAAATGGGTGGAGGCCAGCTCCTTCCTTCTGTAGGAGAAGTCCAGCATGAATTCTTGATGCCCTCATAGGGGTTTATAGGTGTTTTATTGTTGTTGAGGTCAAAAAGCCTGCCAGAAAGTTCTGTGCCTCCCATCCAAGGCCCAAGCACAGTAAGTGCGTTGTGAAACTGCCCTGTAGTTTAGAGTCCTTGAATGTGTTCATCTAGGTGGGGCTCTCCTGGGAGGAAGTCAGGGCCAGGGAGGGGCTCTGCCCAGGAAATTCTGCTGCCCCAGGCCACGCTGCTTCGCCTGGACTCCCAGTGGTTTTGCTTGAGATCTTTGTTCATTTTATGGCTGAATTCCAGGGCCATTTTGGGTCCACTGGGTTCCTGCAAGCCTCACATTCATGACCTTACACAGCACAGTCAGCTTCAAATTATACAGGCAAATTTATTCAACCTAATGTTTTGGTCATACATCTGTTTATTATACAGGGTTAGGTTAGGATAATTGTGCTAATCATTCTGTTTTTCCAGCCTGCTCCAAAGCAAGCAAGAGATGAACTTTTAAAAAAGTTTTTAGATATCCTCAAATAAGAATCTTGCAGAAAACATGGCGTTTGATGACTCTCTGTTGATGGTTTAGTTCTTTTATCTTGTTAACGAAAGCACAACAAAAACAACTAATGTATACTGGGAGTACTAAGCACTTCGTATACATCAGTTAGTATACATCTCACATCAGTCCTGCAAATAGATTTCATTATCCGCCTTTTACAGATCAGGAACCGATACCTGGACCAAGTAGTTAAGGGATGGAGGAATCCTGAGTTAAGGGATGGAGAAATGAAGCAAATTCAGGACTGTTGGACTTCCAAATCCACAATGTGATCCACTGCTGTTTGTATGTGAGATCTCACCATTAATAAGCTTAGCTGGCTGGGCATGGTGGCCCAGACCTGTAATCCTAGCACTTTGGGAGGCTGAGGCAGGAGGATCACTTGAGCCCAGCATTTTGAGGTTGCAGTGAGCTATGATCATGTCACTGCCCTCAGGCTCAGGCAACAAAGCAAGCAACAAAGCAAGACCCTGTCTCCTAAATGAGTAAATAAATAAATAAGATTAGCTATACTAACACAAATGATCTGGCAAATGACAATTTTCATACACTGTTTGGTAAGTAAGACAAATGGGAATCTTAGAATGCTTGCGGTTCTGCTGGTTTGAGTGTATTTTATACTGAGGTGAAAACAAGTTTGAGCTGCATTGTCTTAGGAGTTTCAAAAGGCACTTCTGCATTTTGATGATGTTCAGAAGTCAAATAGCAGGGAAAATAAAGCAAAAGTTCTGGCCTCACCTATGAAATAAGTTGTCACTCAAGTCATAAAAAGGGATCCTTGGGCATGAAAAAAATAAAATCCCAAAGAACTCAACATGTTTATGTGTATGAATCATTAAGTCTGTGAGTTCCTGAAGTGGTTGCAAAGGAAGAGCTCTTGCAGAGATCCTCACATCCACGGAGAACCGTGAGGCAGCTTGAGGTGCATCAGGTGCTGACTAGGAGGGTTCCACCCACGGCTCCATCTCAGTCTGCAAATGTTCCATGGCGTTAAATCTGGAGCAAGCTCAGTTGTAAAGACATCAATTCAAGAGTTCTGGTCCATTATCAAGGCAAGTTATCAAAGCCTCACCATTCATAAGAAAGAGCTCAAGTGCCCTCTGCCAACTGCCCTCCCCACAACGAGTTCACATCTGTGCAGATCTTTGTAACTCTCAAAAGGAAACAATGTCTTTGACAATGTTTGGCACCGCCGTGAGCTCCGAATCCAAACCTTAAAATGGCTTCCATAGATGATCTCCTAGATGATGAAGAGCAGATCCTAGATGAAGGTACTTGGAAGTCTACACAGACCCAGGCAATTATTGGCATGGGATGTAACATTGTCACAGGCATCAACAACGATGCAGTTCCCTCGCTGCTCTGTGACCTGGTGCTGCACACTCTTTAATTGAATTCCCCTCTGGTTGAGGGTATGGGAAGAACTCCAGGAGTGCTTGATGCTCATTTGCACACTGAATTCACATGAAAGTTTCAGGGCTATTCCATCCAGAAAGGGTCTGAGTAAGCACATCCCAGTCAGAGGTGTGGGGAGGAGGAAGCTCCTACAGTCCGTGAGCGTGTGAATCTGCCAACCCCTGATGTGGTCTTCAGGCAGCTTCATCGCAGAATTTTCCAATAAGTATTTCTAGGTGGGGCCTCAAGGATGGCTCCTTGATGCACTGCTTTATTTAGGGAACACTGGTCTGAGCCTCTACAAAAAAGAAGCTGCTATTGATAATTGGGGCCATTTGTGAGCAAGGAAAAGACAGAGGGCAGATATCCAAAGTCCTCTTGCCCCTGAAAACAGCATAGTCTGTCTGGGTGCTTGTCTGCTTCTGACATGAGCAGCATTTCTTATTACACTCCATGTCTAGGACCAACTTGTATGGCCTGAATCCCATATCAGGGCAGGGCAGGAAGTTCAGCCCTTTCCTTCCCCCCTCCTCAGGGATCCTTTCCCCTCTCTGGCAATGATCCACCTTCCCTTATCATTTATGACTTTCGTACTGACTCACCGTCTGGCCCACGCAAGCTTCAGTGCCTGTTTCTGCTGGCCCTCTCTGTGAGCACTGTGGCGAGAGATGAAAAACAAGGTTTTCCTGCACTTGGAAGAAACAGCACTAATGAGAAGAAGTCAAGTGTCCAACAGAGGCCAAACGGTGTGGTGTAGACAGAATATATACCAGGAAAAACACTGCTAAGTTATCATAGGATGGTACACCTTTATTCTTAGTTCTTTTTCAATTTTGTTATAAAATAGACATAGAGAAAAATATGAAGTTTCACATTCTCTACACCCAGGTAAACTTAGTTCTTGGCTTCCCACTGAGGTTGAATTTGAATGGTTTAAATTTCAGCTAGTATTCTTTTGAGTTAAAAGGATGATGGAGGTGGCAGAGGGAGGTGCTGAGATCCCAAGATTCCAGGGTGACTCTGACAACACCCTTCAGTCTTATTTATGGAAACGTGAAATGAAGCCAGCATGGATATAA
The DNA here is from genome assembly GCA_963575035.1 of Avahi laniger. Taxonomy (NCBI): domain Eukaryota; kingdom Metazoa; phylum Chordata; class Mammalia; order Primates; family Indriidae; genus Avahi; species Avahi laniger. The sequence goes on from CAUYSK010031029.1 coordinate 15,038, forward strand.
ACTTAACTGCAAGTATGATAAAAAAGTGAAACCTGGCCTAGGCATCACGGTGCTAGACACTGTCATTGATGTACACTGACCCTAAAGGCCAAGGCTTTTAGGATATGTCTTAGTTGAGAATGTGTTAGGCAACATAGTGTTACCTTACACAGCAAAAGAGACATTGCAGATGTGATTCAGGTCACAGACCTTAAGATGAGGGATAATCCCAGATTATCCAGGTGAGCCCAATCAAATCACAAGAATTCTTAAAAGTAGAAGGCGGCAGAAACGCGAGTGAGAGAGACAGCAGCAGAAGAAGTATTTAACACCCTGTTGCTGTTTCTGAGATATAGGAAGCTCTGTGTAAGGAGCAAGAGGGGCCCCAGGAGCAAAAGGTAGCCCTCAGCTGATAGCAAGGAAACTAGGGCTTCACTCCCATACCACAAGGAAATGACTACATTCTCCCAACAACATCAAAGAGCAAGGAAACACGTCCCCTCCAAGAGCCTCCAGAAGGGAAAGCAGCCCTGCCAACACTGTTTTCATCAGGTGAGTCCAGGGTTGAACTTCTAACCCTACAGAACTATATGAAAATCTGTGTTGTTTAAGCCACTAAGCTTCTAGTAATTTGTTATGGCCACAACAGATAACTAATACAGATGCATCTATGTGGCATAAGTTAGGATCGATAAAACGTATTGATCCTAGAGGTATAGCTCTCAAGAGAGCAAGCAGACAACATTCAGTAGGGGAAGATATCGTAAGAAAAACTGGCTCCAATATTTGCCACCCTTGCATACACAACTATTTTATCCAGAATATATGTAAATTCTGGATGCATATTTCTGATGTTCTGCTAAGAAAAATACTTTGACATTCTTAACTATAAAACCAATTCTGTCATATATTCATACTTGTTTTAAAAATAATAGCAAATGGACGAATGCAGTTGAGTTATTTGGTGATTGACTTTTGGCACCAATAGCCCCATGGCCTTGCCCTCCCACCTGTCTGTACCGCAAGTTATATTTCTTTCCATGAGCTGCAGAAAGGAAATAACTGCATAACCTGAAAGGGTAGGTAGTTGTTGTTATAGGAACCTCTAAATAAGGCACTGACTGAAAAATAACCAAAACATCCAAACTCTGAAAGCGCAGACACGTTTTGAACAAATTCCAAAATTCTCTGACTATTTTCAGCAGTGCTTTCCAGAGGATCCATGTGTCCTAAAAGGTAGGCTAGATCATCAAATTAACTTGCTTAAAGGGTAGGAAAAAGACAGACAAAAAGCACCTGATTTAAGGACCAAAATTCAGCTAATTTACCAAGCAAGAAAGCTGCCTTCAATACCCTCTCATCTTCTCTTTGAACCTTCTGCCCTCTGTCCCCCATCAAACTTTCTCCTACGATCTCCACCCGACTCCCACCTTCCACCCACCACTGCCCAGACTTCTGCTTCTCCTGGAGCAAAACCCCAAGTGCTCCATGATCCAGAGGTTCCTCCATTTCCCCCGGTCTGCCCTGCAGCATTTCACTGCCTGTGTCTCTTAACTTTCTACTGCGGATTTCATTGGAAAGAAATCTGAGAAACTCATCTGTGCTAAGGGGTTCATGGAAGTCCATGATCGAATGTGCTCTTTCACGTGATGTAATTATTTTAAAGGAGAATTCCTAGAAGTATTATGTCTTTATCCAAAATAATGAAATTCATGTGATAGAATTTTAGACAACAATTGGAATGGAGGTCAAGAGGGCATGGGAAGTGGGCCTCTCTTTGACCATTAGCGTCCCTTATCCCATCACACTGACCTGTGCTAACTCCACGTCTGAGTAGGGGCGTCTCGGACCAATAAGGTATCCATTTACAGTGTGTATTGAGGTAAGCTAGTTGCTGTAGCAAATAGACCCCAAACAGTACAATGACTAAATTAAGATAGGGGATTATTTCTCGCTCTAAAAAGAGCACTGGACAAGGTGAGTAGTTTCATTAAATCATTAAGGGCCTGGGCTAATGAAGCCTGCGCCATTTTCAACATTCAACATGTGGCACTCAAAAACGGCCCTCAGGATGGGGGTGAGGATCCTCTCCTTTCAGCCCGACCTGAAGGAGAGAGAGAAAGAAGTTGTCCATTTGCCAGGTTTGCACAGGCCAGACCTGGAAGAAGTACTCATGGTCCCACTAATGTGGGTTGGCTAAACCTCAGCCACCGGGCTGTACCCAAGTGCAAGGAAGGCTGGGAATTGTGTTCTCACTGCAGCGGCAAAAAGAAGAGATGAACGGGGCTCGGTGGAACAATTGATAGTCTCTGCCATGCAGCTCAAACGTAAATCTATTGCTGCCTTCTTGATAGGGGACCACTTTTTTTCTTATGGAGAATCAACAATATGTGAGCACAGATCCAGGAGGACAAGCATTGTTCTTGCCATCAAAGAAGACAAGTTTGGGAAATTAGGATCAAAAAAAGGTGAAACTTTAAAAAAAAATTGCAACCATTTTCACATATTAGGAATAGCAGCATCATTGATTTTTTTTTTTTTGAAGAAAGAATCTTTTTGTTTTATTTGTTTGAGGAAACACTTTAGGGGTGTTTTTCATGTGCAAAGTTTGGTCCTGAGTTTAGTCTTATAAGGGTCATTGGAGTAAAGAGTTGAAAGACCATTTTGCAAAAGAATGGTCACCTTTATAGTGGGCAGAGCTCCAAATCTGGATAATTATTATGGAATATTAATAAACTATTTTTTCCATAAAAGCAATAGGGGTTTTGGACTAAGCACTAGGACAAGGGGAACTCCCACCTATATGACAAAGGATACTCCCACCTATATAAGAAGGGACTAAAACCATAGCAACATGTCAGTAAGACAGACTGAGGTGAGAGACTGCAGGTAGGGATAAGAGTGGCAAACTTAAGAGCAGTGGTCATTGTTACCAAGCTTTAAATATTCCTTTCCTACATTCTAATTCTAATTCTGTATGTTATCTTCCAACTCTGAGTAAAGTTTTATTATTCACTCTGGCCTATTATTAGCTGTGCTGGGATATGGAGTAAGTTGTGTAATAAGAGGGGAGCTAATGTCTGCACATAGACAAATAGACCGAGGAACCATTGAAACCTCACAGAATATGCAAAATAGCAGAAGCAAGAGATGGCAAGCAACAGCCAAGGCAGGTGTGTCCTCTACAGCTGCGGTCCCCAACCCCTGGTACCAGCGCATGGCCTGCTAGGAGCCAGGCCACCCAGCAGGAGGTAAGTGGCAGTGGGCAAGTGAGCTAAGCTTCATCTGTATTATAGCAGCTGGTTGCTCACATCACCGCCTAAGATCTGCCTCACTGCCCCCGCCCCACCCCCTCAACTGTGGAAAACTGTCCTCCATGAAACCAGTCCCTGGTGCCAAAAAGGTTGGGGACTGCTGCTCTGCAGGAATCCTCAGAATCGTCTGAGGAGAGAATTGAGATTCCTGACATCATCTAATAGGGGTTTGGATCTTGAGTTTTGGCCAGCAAAGGGGTATCTAACCCTGGAAATACCAAAGAACATGGATATATGGTTAAACATGCTCAAATAAAACATCAGCAAACAGCGCAAGACTGAGTGTAAATTATGCCAAATGGTATTGTATAAGCCCTAACTCCTGTAGTCAAAGCCAACGGGAGAACTGAAGTCATCAGGAAAACCTCATTGCAGAGGGAAGTTGAAGCTGGCCCTGAACGGACAAAAAGGTAGAGGCAGCAGGGGCACTTGAGGACCCCTCGGTGAAGAAACCCACAGAAATTGTGGGCTACTCCAAGAACTGCAGAGTTAGATATGTTTGTTTCCACTCTGATTGACCTGTTTTTCTTTGTTACTCCTTGGGGTCTGTCCACAGGATTTCCTAATAATTTGATAGGGCATGTTACTTTGCCTCAATCTGTCGTATTTTCTAGACCACAGTTCCCTGATCAATGCGCCCATTACTGTGTGCTAGCGCATTAATCCCTCGGGCTCTCCAGCCGTCTTCCAGGGCCTGTGGTGCTCACCTCTGCCTATGAGCAGCCTTGCTGGTTAACGCTAGTGTGTACCATTAGCACTTTCTGGATGTGCTGTAAAGAGAAACACAGTGGGAAGCTCTGTAGCCTCTATTTTGGTAAGCGATATTGACCACGGGGAGGACAAGACACAGTTACATTCGAGACTGTATTAGAAGTGGGGTCCCAACTGAATGTGGATCACTTAAAAGAAGTTACAAACTTAATGTTTTAGTTACTTGCTCTGCTAAAGTTACTGTTTCTCTTCCTCTCTCTTTTGCACATACCTGTTCAACTTCTATGACCAGTGTGGTATTTTCCAGAGAGTTGAAGAACTCAGATCTAGAAGGTGATAAAGCAATTCCATATCCCTTTTAGCAACGAGGGGTAGAAAGAAACCCCATGGGAAGCTGGGGCAATCAGAGGAGGCTTCTGGAACATGTAAGGTGGGCGTGCTGTGTGTGGAGGTTGTCTGGAAGACCAAGAAAGGCCCGCACAGGGGAGGAGCCGCTGGAGCAGGGTCAAAGGGCAGGAGCGGGATTTGTGCGCAAGGCAGGGGAGGGCTGTTCACAGTGAGATCACGGCGGTCGCGGCTTCATTTCTTTCAAGCCTCCAGCTTTCCGTGGGTACTAAAGCAAGTCAGACGAGTTGCACCCCTTCCTGTTGTTCAGGAGGTGTTGGGCAGGATGACCTCTACAAGAAAAAAGTGGAGGAGTGGGCATCGAGGTTAGGAAGGTTATAAATCCACTTTCCCATTTTTGATTCCATATTTGTTTTTTACTGATTTTCGTTCTCTCGCAATATCGTCTCTATCTCCATTCATTCCATTTCTCGTTTCATGAGCGGGTGCATTTCAAACAGCTCTGTTGATCCGTACTCTCTGGCCAGAAGGCGGCAGTATTAGGAAGCAATGAGCATAGACATCCTCCTGGGGCAGGCACAGGCATTGTCAGCCAGACGGGGTTCTCTTTTTTCCTTTTCTTTCTTTTTTTCTGTCCTTTTTTCCCCCCTAACTGTAGTATCAAATATAGAAGGTTCATGTATTTACTTCTGAAAACATATCAAGTGACTCCTTCATCTCCCCCCTCCCAACTTTTTAAAGGAATAATCATAAATACTTTAGATATCAACTTGGCTTAATAACAGGCCACATTTTGTCTAGTTTTCTGAAAAACTTACACAGAATATAGAATACAAATGTCTAGATACTCTGAGCAGAAAATATATAGTGATTCAGGCAAAACAGGCATTTTGCCTAAAGTATGCCTGCTCTTATTAGGCAGTTGGGCAAGTAGAATTAGTATTTTACCCAGTTTTTAAAAAATAATTATGCAAGTCATTCGTTAAGTTTCTCAACACATATTTAATGAGCACCGATGAGGCGTCAGGTACTGGCTGGACAATGGGGAGACACGCAGATGACTGCAACAACGAGAGATGCAGGCGACATGGATGGTGGCATGGGCTTGAGAGAAACTGGATTTTCGGAGAAGAAAGAAAAAGTTCAGAAAAAGGAAAAGCAATGAGCAACAAAGAGGGTACCGACTCCATCCCCAGGCACCGTAGTAAGTGGGACACAAGAATCTGGCGGTGCCCTCAGGGGACAGCTACGTTTTAATGAGATTAAGAAGAATTCCTTTGGACATTTCGAGAAGTTGAGGGTACAGGGGATTTTGCTGATAACAGCCCACGAGGCAATGAAGAGGGGGTGTGGGGTAGGCAGCGTGGCTGCTTCACGAGGGCACAACCTGTGTAGTCGCACAGAGCTGCACACTTGGAAGGACGAATGTTTGTCTTAATGTTTTGCTGACACAATCATGAAATTCTTAATAATTTTGGGGCAAGGGGCCCCACATTTTCATTTTGCTCTAAGCCCAGAAAATTATGCAGGGAATGATGGTTCATCAGTTCTAATTAAAGCTTCCTTCCAGGATAAGGTCCGGGGTTGGGAGGAGGGATGCCTGGGGAGAGGCGGCGTCCGGGGGCGCTTCTGCTGCGGGTCCAGAGCCGGAGGCTTGGGGCGTAGGTCGGTGCTCAGCCGTCTCCTTTCCAGATGCGCTGGGAAGCGCGGCGCTGGATTAAAGGGAGCTCCGTGGGCCTCCGTTAAATCCCACTGCAGGCAACGTTGTGTTTGGAAGAGAAGTCCAGAAGAAGTCCATCTTATCAGAAGTCCTATAGCCAGCTGTACACTTCACTGTAGTGAAATATGTTAGACTTTCGCTTTCTGCTTTCTGAGTATGATGTCCAGCTTAAACAGCCTTTCAACCCCTCTCCCAAAACTATACAATCTCTTAAGTTTTTTTTCTAACAATTTCTAGTTTTTATATTTAGCTCTTAATTCACCTGAAATTTTATTATTATATATTGCATAGTAGGGATCTAATGAAGTTTTCCACTATCATTTATTAATCAATTTATTCTATATTTAAATAGGTCTATTTGGGGAGGTTTCATTCTGTTCTATTGATCTATTTTCCTATGTCTGCAACACTATCACACTGCTTACATGATCATATATCTAGAATATGTTTTGATATTATATGGTAAAGGCTAGCTTCTTTTCCAAAAATTTTCTTGGCTCGTATTCATTTCTTCTTCTAGACAAATTTTATAATCAAGCTTGCCAATTAACATAAAAAATTATGTGAGGATATTGATTTGTATTGAATCAAGTTGATAAATTCCGTTAGGAAGAATCAGCATTTTTACAATATAGACTCTTTTCATTCGGGAACACAGTATGCAATTTATACTTTAAATACTAAATCTCCAATCCTAATTCTGTTCACCTACCCATGATAATTTGTTTGTTTTACCAATAATTCAATTTTTTTGTACATTTTCTACTTTTTGTGGGACACTTGGCATCTCCCTTTTTACAGTCATATGTATTTCTCAGATAACTCTGAGGGGCAGCAAATTCATGGGGAATAGAGAGTTTGAAGCCAGTAAAAACTTTATATTCAAAAATTTCCTCACTGCTAGCAGCTTCTGTTCATTTCCTAAATCTATGTTGTTGAATTGTTTATTCTCTTAAGTGCTCTAGAAAAAATCTGAAAAGTTTTGCCTTAGATTCTGAAGATATCCATATCAACATTTCCTCTATAATCAGCTCATTAAAATATAAAGCCACATAAAATTCAATGTCAAGCATCATTGCAAATCAACATCCAGTTGGAAGATCACTCCACATAGCTCACTTTTTTTTAAGGAAACCAAAACCTTCAGTAATATCCATCTTGTAAAATAAGAATATTCAACAAGAAGAAAATAATTTTTATTCAGCCTGTCCACTTACTGTACTAAGGCTAATTGAAGCATATGATTAATAACAGTCCCTTAAAATTTCATCGTGGGAGTATTTTATAAGGGTTGTATGAAGAACACTTGTAAGCAACTGAGTGCTGTGGCAAAGTGGTTAGTTACTATCCTTGTTCATGAATTAGCATGAGTTTATAGAGTAGCTGATGCTGAAAGCTAAAATTTTTATTCTTTTTCATCAACATTTTCTTATTCAAACTGAAATTGAAAGATTGACAAATGTCAGAAGTGAGTCAGCCTGCAAAAGGAGCTAGAAGCCAGAAATTCAGAATCAGAAACGGTGAACTAGATAGTCTGATAAAAACATGGAGCCCAGCAGGTGGCAATAGAAGCCCTTCTCTTCTCTCCTGGTCAAGACATTTTAAGTTATTGTGTTTCTTAACCCATCATTAAGACAAACATAGTTTCAATTATCTATGGTCCCCTTGTTCTCAGGGAAATAAGGACAGGAGGAGTCAGGGTGGAGTAGGAGGAATGAAAGCTTGTACATAAAATCTGAGCCCTTGAGAAGGGCTTTGCTTTCCCCAGTCACTGAAAATGCCTATTCATAAAGAATGTGTATGTTTCAGTAGCCTCTATCCAGGTTAACCATTATAAGGGTGCTTTTTTTTTTTTTTAGTTGGGGAGGGACAGTACAATTTTAATCATCAATAGCTTTCCGCTTAATAGTAAGGCTCTTGGAAGACTGGTATGGCTTATTAGTTCAAAGGGAGCTCACTGAAATCCTTGAACTATTCATGACCATTACAAGGTGAAAAATTTAAAAGCAGAGAGAGAACTGGGGTGCTACTCAAAAGGAAAATTTGGAAGAGGAAAACTTCTACAATAGGCTGATTTAGTATTCTAATTCACACCAGAATAAAAGAAGAGATGATTATGTAGGATGTTTCTCGAAGATCTGTCCAGAAAGAAGACAGGCATTTCTATTAGGACTTTTATTTTATTTTATTTTTAAAGTATTATTGGTGGAAGTGGAATAGACTTTGGAGCTTAGAGCTGAAGTTAACAATTCCACCTTCACGAATTACTACCCATGGAATCTGGAGTCAATGATTCACCCTTTTTTATACCTCAGGTTTTTATCTGTAAAATGGTATCAATATTAGTATTAACCTCATAGGGTTGAGAGTAATAGATGTAAAGCACTTAGAACAGTATTGTCTCATAGAAGTGTTCGATAGGTATTGGCTATTGACAGAGGAAATTACTGCTCACTGCTTACTCATTTGTTCTCAGCCTCCCTTGCAGTTAGTTTAAGGCCATGTCCTATTTATAGCCAATGAACTGGACCAGAAGGACCGAAGCAGTTAGGAGCCAGAGCGGTGGCCACGTACAGTCTATATTCCCAGCCCTTTGGGAGGCCAAAATGGGAGGATCACTTAAGGCCAGGAGTTTGAGACCAGCCTGGGCAGCATAGTGAGACCCCTCTCTCTACAAAAAATAAAAAATAAAAATATTAGTCAGGCATGGTGGCACTTGCCTATAGTCCCAGCCACTCAGGAGGCTGAGGCAGGAAGATCAGTTAAGCCCAGGAGTTGGTGGAGGCTGCAGTGAGCTATGATTGTGCTGCTGTTGCACTCCAGCCTGGGTGAGAGAGCAAGATCTTCTCTGAAAAAAAAAAAAAAAATCCAGGTGTCTTTGAGGAGGATCCAGAGGCCACTTGTGGCAGATGATATAGCTCCAAGATGGAGGAGAGCCAGCCAACCCATATCAGGGTATGAAATAAACTTTTGTTATGTAAAGTTACTGAAATTTGAGATTTCAGAGCTAATTTATTACCGTAACTTGGCTTCACTATGTAAGGAAGATGTAAGATTTGACAGTTTCTTTACATGTGCAGTATTATTATTTCTAGATAATGATTAACAAAATATCAGGATTTCTAGATAATGACTAACAAAATAAGTAGCAGACTAACTTCTAATTCTTAATAACCAGAATGTAACCTCCTTTGAGAGGTTTTTATCTATTTATTTACTACTTATCTATCTTATTTACTATTAAAATCCCAGTATCTAAAATAGCTCTTGGCACAAAATAAGTGCCTAAATATATATTTTGTGAAGTTGCTGCATGTTTTAAATTTTCACGGCAGTGTGCAAAAATTATAGAGAACATAAGAAATTAAAACAATGGTCTTTGGCCTCAAGAAGAATATAATTCAAAATGAAGAGACAAATACACCCATCTCTTCTCTTGCCCACTCCTATCTCCGGGTACACAACAGTGACATTGCTGCTTCAACTAAGAGATGCTATATTTAAATACTAACTTTTGCCACAGCCAGAAGGTATGCAGATGACAGCATGTTTAGAGGGCTGCAAACAACCAGGGCATGAAGAAGGGATAATATCTCAATAGGTTAGTGAAGACAGAGACTCAGGTTAGTAGTGAAACAGCGAAAGTGAAGACTCAGCATTCTGGACATGAGACTAAAAATGTTAATGAAATAGAGCCAGATTGGAAGAAAAACATGTATTGGAGAAGAAAAAGAAAAAGAATTGGATGGTAGACACCATGGTGGCGTTTCGCCTTGACGGTTTCCACCTTCAGGACAAAAAATCCTCATTCCCCCAGCAGCTGGGACTATTGGTCTCAGCTGTGACCACTCCAGAAATTGTCCTCAGCTGAAGAGAGCCACCTGGCAGTCATATGCAATGATTGACTGATGCTAAGGTATAAAGGCTGAGCCCTCTTGCCTGAATGGAAGGACAGCTCTGCAGGACCACCCCAGCTCCAGGCCCCACAGGATCATCAAAGGACTCTGCTGTGACCGTGTCACAGCCTGACATCTCTCTGCCCAATCCTGCTTCTGTCATTTCCCCAGAGCTATGAATTCCCAGAGTGGACTCGGTACTTCCTGCATGCAAATCTCTGCCTCAAAATCTCTGCAACAGACAGTAAGGATGAGACAAATTTATGGAGGGTCACAAAAGCCAGGAAAAGCTTAGACTTGTTGGAGCAGGGGAAAAAAAAAAAGAGAGAGAGGATTACTAATGACTTCTGAAGATGGGAATGGCAGTGCAGGCAGGATTGGGCTTGGAGATGGCGTGGAGGGTCACAGGCAAAGATCCTGCGCTGGGAAAGGCAGAAACTGCTTTCAAGAATTCTGCTAGCCAGTCCATGGAGCACTTGAGTGCGGTTCCACTGTCTAGACCCCAGAGTGTTTGCCTGGAATGTGCCTCCTATTTCCAAGTCCACTTAGGGCCGACTGTGAGCTAGGAGGCTAATGCACAAAAGGCAGTGAAATTCCTTTCTTGGCTCTACTTCAAGTAGGATCATTTGACTAGAGATGAGTTTGAGGAGTAGCCAGAGTTAAGGGTAAATTCTCAGCTTCTTGCAGAAAAGCCTAACATTTTGTGACCTTTCGCAACACAGAATTGGGATTGTGCAGGAATGAGCAATGGAAAGAAGACCTCGCCCTCCCATGGAGAGCTCACCAAAGCAGCCTCATTCTTACCGGTAGGGCTGAGCATTCAGGGGGAGCATTGGCCACAGAATTAAAAACCAGCCGACGGGAGTGTTCTGTGAGGAGAGAAAGAGAGAGAGAAACAGAAGCCAGGGCAGACAGCCAAGAGGAGCTGAGTAGACACGAGCAACCTTGAAAAATATTGATCAATGAACATTACTGATTGTTTGACATGGTGACTTTTCCAGACACAACCTATATAATATGTTAAGATCTTTTCTGTAGATGAAGGAGAAGACATTTTCTTTCTTCCCAACCTTATTTTGATTTCTTACCTATTGTCTTAAAGATGGTTCTAATGACCCTGAGAATGCCAGGACATCATGTCTTACGTGCCAATTGCTATTATTATAATGCTCACTTGACAAAAACTCATGCAAATCTAATAAATGTTGTCAGTGGAATCTTAAGAAATGATTATTTTAGTTGGAGCAGCTCTGGGAGTGTTGATTGAACAATTAAATAAAAACTTTGGGAAAAAGGTGAGTCTTTCAAAATGTTTTTATAGCAGGGCCATTGGTTCAAGTGAGCTTGGCATGCTGTATTGGTGATCCCAGATCTATGGAGCAAATGCTTAAGGCAGAAATGTCGGAATTTATTTATTCAAAGAATAAAGGTGTAACATCCTAAGGCAGGATGTGTGCGGTGAATGGTTTCAACACTAATGAGTCCAGTAGGGTAGGAATTATCTGCCTTTTAAGCTCAGTCAACAAACATTTCTTAAGCCTCTACCATGTGCCAAGCACTGCAAGGGGGTGCATTTGGCAAATTTATGATGAACCGGAACTGATAAGGATTTCTGAATTCAGAAAGATGAGAGAAAAGTAGAAGAGACAAAAGGAAAGAAGGAGTAAAATTTGTAAGTGGGCAAATTAGGAGAACTCAGTCTGTGCTGAGTGGCCACCATGAGAAAAGGCTGTTTGGTAAAATTTCCTTGTAACTCCAACTACATCAGTGACCCCGTGACTTCTGAGAGCAGAGGTACAATGTAGCATCATGGAGTGTTTAGAAGAATCTGTTGTAGAGTCAGGCTGTCGAAATTTCCATGCCATTATCAATCGCTACAACTATGGAACTTGAGCTAGCTTCCTTAATCCCTTGCCCCTCAGTTTCATCTGTACAATGGGGTTAATACAGTATCTCATGGGATCGTTGTTAGAAATTAATAAAAATAATTCAGGTAGAGTGCGTAATGCCTGGCACTCTAAAAATAAGTTCTTAAATATATTTGCATGTGCTAGAATTCAGTGATCCCCAAACTTTTTGGCACCAGGGACCAGTTTCATGGAAGACAATTTTTCCATGGACAATGTGCCGGGTGTGGGGGTTGGGGGGAGGCAGAGCTCAGGTGATGATGCCAGCGATGGAGAGCGGCTATACATACAGATAAAGCTTGCCTTCCTGCCAGCTGCTAACCTCCTGCTGTGTGGCCAGTTCCTAAGTTGGGGAGTGGGGAGGTGGAACTCTGCAGCCTGGGCCTGATTGGTAACAGGCCACCAATACTGGTCCGTGGCCCAGGTGGACCACAGCGCTAGATGATGGTAGAAATAGTGCAGGGAGAGACCTCACTGGAGGAATGAATTGATAATGGAATGGAAATTCCGACAGCCTGACTCTAGAACACCTATTCTTCCGATGTAATCCTTGCAAAAGTCCTCCCTAAATTCTTTATAGGCTGAGAATGGAAACATCACCCAATACAAGCAGCCTGGGGAACAAAACTGGGATACATTCTCTTTGGAGTCATTCATCTCACTCCAGACATCTACGCTGACATGCAATTTCTTTTCTCTTAAGTTTATAGCTTATAGAATGTCTTAGTATCTGATTGACTGCAGGTACCTTGGAGTGAGACTTAAGCAAATTTCTCCATTTTTGTTTCAATAGAATAATTCATTCTAAGTGCCACATCTTCATAAGTAGGTTCTGACAGAAGAAACAGTTTATAAATCCTGGAGATCTTTTTATCATTCCTTGAAAGAACTTTACACTTACTATCTGTGTGCCCTGAGGGCCTGTTGTACAGGAAGGATACTCACTCTAAAGAACAAAGGCAGGGAATGTTCTTGTTAAAAAAAAAAAAAAAAGCATAATCGTCCTGCACAACAAAGGCTCTCTTCTATTCTATACCTTGAAACCACTGCTCACTTTCAGCATAAATGCATTAGCGAAAACAGGAGTGAGCCAGATTCACAAGATTTCCATGTCAGTACTGCTGGGTCCTTGCATGACAGGTGACAAATGGCTTTTCTTCTTTTTCCTTCACCCCTGCAACCCCAGACATAATCTGAACTCTTGCTCTTGCGTTTTCTCTGGCCTTTAAGGATAACAAAGACACTCTGCTTAAGCAGAGATTAAGTAGCCTTTGAAAGGATTATTTTGGCTTTCATGAGCTCTAGATAAGAATAAATGAAAGTACAGAGAAATGATTTAGTTCGCCCCAAATGACCATATATTCTGACAGGAGAGAGAAATGGCATTTTGGGGGTCTTTCTTATCCCTGTTGGCTGCATCAATCTTTAACTCCCATCAGATGCAGCAGAGCTGGTTGATAGAAGGGGCGTTTACCACCTGCCCTGTGTTTCTTAGCTGGACACTGGCTGGCTAGCCCTCCTCTCAGCGACTCCGCCCTCCTGTCATCTGCACGTATGGGAGCCATGTAGAACACTAGACGGTATCTTTGTGCACATCTTTGTGTGTCAATTAACTCAATAAAGCCCTTGAAAAACACTTTCCAGAGATATGATGTTGGGGGACAACTCTCCACGTTTAGTATCTCATGTTTCTTGCAAAAGATGTACTGGTTGTCCTTTTTTCTGGGTACAGTTTAAAGAATGTTTATATAATGGAAGATAGAGTGTCTCTCTCGAGCAAAGGGCCGGCATGCTTACTGCCTTTAGGAAAGTTTCAGGTTCCCGGAGCTCGGGATTCCCGCCCTGTAACATAACCCCCTGTGAGTGCAGGTGTGCTACGGCTCTCCTCACGTTGACCTGGAGGAACTGGAGCTCACGGACCAGCATAGAAACGTTGTTCCTGCTACTGCTGTGTGTAAAAACTATTCTTCATCTCTGTTCAGCAGTCTCGTGTCTTTTGCCAGCAGCCATGAAACTGTGACCGTCTAAGTTGTTGGTACGTAAGTTAAAAGTTTAGACCTTTCCCTGTTCTTGATACATAGTTCCAAATTTGAAACGATCCCAAGAGACTTGTTAACGTACAAAACCCCTGACAAGCATTCCTTATGTGTTGACCACCGTGACGTTATAGCAAACTGCTCATGATGTCTTGCCGCTTTCTCAAATTCTCAGAAACTCATCCTATCAAGTGTGTAACAACAGTTGCACTCAATCAGCATTCTGCTTGAATCCTTATCTCTGGAAACTTCTTAAAAGTTGACGAAAAAAGCATTCGACCCTCGGATCACTTTGTAAATGTTATCAGATCTTTAATCCATTGACTAAGGATTCAGCCTCTGTAAAAGGCTAAGACAATTTGTGTTTAGCAAGAACATAAAAGTTATTTCTGCTCCCACTGTATAGATTGGCGCAGTCATTCTGATCCATTAATTTATTCAAATCAATTTATGCATTGACTTTAAAAATATTTCTCGCAGAGGTGAATAAGAGAAGCATAGTACCTGCCTTTATGGAAATTGTAGACTAATGGGAAAGAAAATATTAAAAATAATTATACAAAAATTACTTAATAAGTCATTAATACTATGAAGAAAATAAATACCATGAAATACTATGAAGTATGCTACAGAAAGACATACTGGGGGATTTTTAAAATTCTGAAATATCAAAAATAGCAAAGGTTAACAAAGAACTACACTATAAAACTTTCTGAACAATTGAGAAATCAAGATCTCTTTGCCTTCTTTTTTCTTTTCTTTTTTATATCATCTTGTATCTAGCAGGTAAACAAGAATTAAGAACTAAAATAAGTGTTCTTCACGATTTTACCAAAATAAAGTAACATTTCCCTGGGATGAACTGGATTTTTGGAAGGTTTCATGAATATCTCTCTGGAGAAAGAAAACATTTCTCCACTGACAATCTTTGAGGAGAAGTTGAAGTTTGTTGGCTATCATGTAGGAATTAGAAGCTGGGGGAAATCAGAGAAAAATAAGAGGCATACTTCACTTCTTAAAACAATAAGACAGACTTAAGACGTGAAAGAATGTTCTCTTTTTCCTCAACACCGTTCTGGACTGCATTTAGGTGACTACAGCCTGCAATGATAAGCACCTGTCTATTAAGCATTAAATTTAAAATAAGCCAATTGAAATAATGAGAGGCGAAAGTACCTCTAAAGCAATAATTAGTTATAAACATTTTAAATAAAAATTTCTGGAAAACAGAAACAACATTTTCCAGACAACTCTCATTTCATTCAATTCACAGGGTTGATTTGAGCAGAAAAAATATTATCCAAAACAGACAGGATCGGCTGGCACTCCAGAGCTGTGGTCCCCACGCCCCGGCCTGCAGACTGGTGCCGGTCAGTGGCCTGTCAGGCACCGGGCTTCAGAGCTCCACCGCTCCGCCGCCTGTCCAACAGACAGCATGTGTGAATTCTTCCAAATTATGCAGATAATTTACTAAAATCTACGCCTATGCCTATTTTTGGCAAGCTGCAGTCACACAATTCGAGTAGTAAAGGTTATTTTCAAGTGGGAACGAAGGAAGGAACAGGGAGGGATCTGACTGAGGGATGGCTGAAAAAAAGAAGGTATTATTATCTTCATCTAGATTAAAGGGACCTAATCCGATTCAAATGCTTCTTTTAAGGTGGTGCCAGGAAGGAATTTATTTTTCTTTGTAGTAATGCTAGGACTTGAAGTAACTTACCTAGTAATTAGTTGCTTCATAGGAAAGAAAAATCTCATTTGTGTTTGCATTACTGAAAATGAAGACAAAGAAGCCAAGATGTGGTAGACCAGTTCTCTTCATCTGTCGGCAATGGTAGATGTTTTGTCTGTTTCCCCCAAATGCTGCGTGTATATCTGCACGAGGCCCAGGCTTTCCGCCAAGGCACACAGAACTGATCCTTGCTACCCTGCAAACCACACTGCTTCCAGCTATTGCTTCTGGCTTGGTGACCCTCGCTACACAGCTCATTTTGGACAAGGATTGTTTAATATGACCACCTCCTGCTCTTAAAAGCAAATGCATTACAAATCGGTATTAAACTTCTGCTTTCTTTTCAAAGCATTGTTAGATGATTGTGTTTTCTCTAACTCTCGAACTTCCCTCTCTTTCGACATTTTAACTTTATGACACCTTTCCCCTGCCATCAAGGTCAAATCAAAGGTCCGAAAGGCTGCAGCTCTTTTCATCCACATCTGCATCCCTGTGAGGGAGGGAATCCTGGGCAAGGTCTGGAAGGGGCTAAAAGGCCTTTTCGTGTGAGAAGCAGGCTTGCATTGATACTGCCTGCATTTACCCACACAGTGTTCCATTTCTTTTTTTACATCCAACACAGGCTGTTTCTGGCGGCTAACAATAAAATCTTGGTGTTTCCTGTAGGATTCTTGGTGACTGCTACTACTTTATCTGAATTACCTCTTGTAAAATAATGTAAGCAATTGCCTCATATTATATTAATGAAGGAAATCCCCCTGCTGGGTCCCAGTAAGTCTCACACTGCTTAAACAGAGAACAGTCGTATTGCATTTTGATGGCATTCTTAGTTCTATTTCTACAAGGGGGCATCTAAGTGATACTGCCTTAAGAATTTTGTATAGAGTAAACTATTTTCGTTGAATTGCAGCTAAAACTAAAGCAAATTTTTCTTCTATAGAAAGTTATCCTACATATGCAAAAGTTTCCATTGTTGATTCGAAGTGTTTTGTTTCAATGAAGATTACAGAAGTTATATACTTGGATGAGTTTTTAAGTGGGGTACAGTAGGGGCTCTTGCTGGTCTGTATGTCACTGTGTCTCCTAGGATCTTAAATAGAGAAATATTTACCTCGACTACTGACGTTTGGACCAACTACATCACAGGCAGCAGGGGAACTTCGCAGGTAATACAGATCTGGAGACCTTGGCCCCAGAGATTCAAGTTCAGTCCGGCTCAGACACATCTTCGCAATCAGTGTTGTCTGTGTGTCTCTCATTTGATTTTAAGATATGTCATGTTCAGTAACAGTTTTTAAATTCATAAGATACTTTAGTTACTTGTTCCTACATTGTTTTTTTATGAAAAAAATACAAAGAAATAAAATAGCTACCTTTGATCATGCCAAAATAAATATCCTAAATAACCTAAAATATTTTTATTTTCCAAAGAAAATGTGATGACAGATCACTAGATTGTTAAGGAAGAGCCAGTTCGGGCAAACTTATGTCACATGTCAAATATGTTTTAGGTACTCTCAGGCCCTCCCTTTGTGCATGGCTTCCTAGGTGTTTGTACCAGTCGGGATAAATTAGGTTACATTGTGAAAACAAACAGTCCCAAAATCTCAATGGCTTAATACAGCAAAGTGTATTTATTACGTATGCTGTGATGGACCGTGGCTTTGCTCCAGAGCATTTTCTCTGGGGCTCAGGCTGACAGAACAGCCTCTGTCTGGAACGTTGCTGGTTATCATGACGGAAGGGCAAAGACGACATGGTGAACCATGCTCAGGCTCTTAAAGCCTCTTCCTAGAGAGGGGGACACAGCCGTGCCTGAATTCAGAGGGCAGCATCTATAGTCCTCCCACAGGGCGGATATCACATATTTGAGAATGAGAGTGCACTACATAATTCTCTTTAGAAAACAAACAGCGCTGGTGTTAAACCAACAGAAAACAGTCTTTATGGAGACCTACCATGTTCCAGACACTGTCCAGACATTGGGAGGGAACACAGCAGTAAATGAAAAATGCAACATTCCCTAATTCTTGGGGCTTTTGTTGAGGGGACAGAGGGGGAAATAAAAGTAAGCATTTTTCTGTGAAGAAAAACAAAATGGGATAAGGGAATGAGTGATGGGAGTGTTCAGAATTCAATTTAGATCAGGTAGTCAGAGAAATATCTTGAAAAGAGATATTTGAGCATAGAATTTAAAAAAGAGAAAGGAGGCCATTCGAGATTTGGGGAAGAAGACTTTGAGACACAGAGAGCAGCAACTGCAAAGGTCCTGAGGCAGGAATAAGTGTGGCCTGACTGAGGAACTACAAGGCCAGGCTGTCTGGAAAGGAGTAAGCCTACGGGAAAAAGACATAAGACAGAAGAGGTAACCGGGAACTTGATTAGGCAGGACCCTGCAGACCATGGTAAAGACTTTGACTTTTCTTGCAATGAGATGAGAAACAATTGGCAGATTTTGAACAAAGGAGAAATATGATCATATTTTTACTTTAAAGGAATCTTTCCATCTCCTGTTTGAATACAGACTATAAAGAAACAAGAGTGGAAGAGGGTGACCAGCCAGGAGATTATGGCAGGTGGTTAAAGGGAGAAATGTTGGTGGCTTGGACCAAACTTACGGTATCGAAAGTGGAAAGGATTCTTTTCATATACTGTAGAAAGAGCTGGCTAGACTTACCAGTGGGTTGGATTTGGATGTGAGCTCTGAGAGAGGAGAAGGATCAAAAAAAAAAAAAACAAACGAACAAACAAACAAAGAAAACCTCTCAGGATATTGGCCTGAACAACTGGGTGAATAAAAACCCATTTTGAGTTGAGAACTTGGAGAAGAGCTGGGGGAAGATCAAAAGTTAGTTTTTGAACAAATTAAATATAAGATGCCTATTATACTACATCTAACTTTGGATATATGAATTTGGAATACAGAGGAGAGTCTGGGTTAAAGTTATAAATTAGAAAGCCAAGAGATAGACAAAATCACTTAGGAAATAAGGGGAGATGGAGACATAAATGAAATATATGAAAAATTCTCATCATCACTAATCATTAGAGAAATGTAAATTAAAACCACAATGAGATATCACCTCATACCTGTCAGAATAACTATTATCAAAAAACAAGGCCAAGTGTGGTGGCTCACGCCTGTAATCCTAGCACTCTGGGAGGCCAAGGCTGGAGGATCGTTTGAGCTCAGGAGTCCAAGACCAGTCTGAGCAAGAGCAAGACCCTGTCTCTACTAAAAATACAAGGAAAATTATCTGGACAACTAAAAATAGATAGATAGAAAAAATTAGCCGGGCATGGTGGTGCATGCCTGTAGGCCCAGCTACTCGGGAGGCTGAGGTAGAAGGATCGCTTGAGCACAGGAGTGTGAGGTTGCTGTGAGCCAGGCTGATGCCACGGCACTCTAGCCTGGGCAACAGAGTGAGACTCTATCTCAAAAAAAAAAGAAACAAGAGACAACAAGTGTTGATGAGGATGAAGAGAAAAATCCTTCCATACAATTGATGGGAGCGACAAATGATGCAGCTGCTAGGGGAAAAAATATGAAAGTTTCTCAAAAAAGTAAAAATAAAATCATTATACGATCTAGGAATCCCACTTCCAGGCATTTATGTAAAAGATTGAAATCAGAATCTCAAAGAAATATTGGCACTCTCGTGTTAATTGTAGCATTACTCCCAATAGCAAAAATATGGAATAACCTAAATGTCCTTGAACTGATGAATGGATTGAAAAAACATGGTAGATACAGAAAATAGAATATTATTCAGCCTTTGAAAAGAAGGAAATTGTACAATATACAATAATATGAATGAATTTTGAGGACATTATGCTAATTGAAAAAAGTCAGTCACAGAAAGGCAAGTACAGTAAGTCCTCACTTAATATCATCAACAGATTCTTGGAAACTTCAATTTTAAGCAAAAAGATGTACAACAAAACCAATTTTACCATAGGCCAATGGATATAAACAAATTAAGTTCCTATGGCATATTTCTGGTCCTCAAAAATCACCAAACTTCTAAATAAAGTCCTAAAACACTGAAATGTTCCTTAAATATTGAAATAAATGTGAGCTATACATACATTTAAGAGTGCTTAATAAAAGCATGTAAGATAATTATTTACCTAATTTTTGGTGAATCAGGGAGTAATGGCAGTTGTAGTGGTGAGTTAAATCAAGGAATAAATGTTTGCAAACAAAAACTGTTAGGAGCAGCTCATCCCATCATGTGGTTCAAAAACATAACAAATATGGTGGGCTTTTGTATTGCATTATCTATTGTTGTGCATTTGTATAATTATTGTAGACTTTATGAATTTTTAACTTATAATAATTTGTACTCATTCATTTATTCATTTTCCAACCTGTTTATTCCTGTTCAGAGTCGAGAGTGGCCAGAGCCTACCCCGGCAGCTCGTAGTGCAAGGCAGGAACCAAGCATGGACAAGACACCATTCCACCACAAGGCACAATCACACACCCCCACAGCCACTCCTACTGGGACGACTTAGACATGTCGACTAGCGCACGTCTTTGAGATGTGGGAGGAAAGCAGAGTACCCAGAGAAGACACAGGCAGACATGGGGAGAATATGCAAACTCTATACAGACAGAGGCTAGCGCTGGGGATCGATTTTTTTCTCATCAACATTATAAGGAAACCACACTGGATGAAATGACATTACTTGAGGATCTGCTGTACTGCATAATTCCACTTGTATGACATATTTAAAATAGTCAAATTCACAGGAACACAGAGTGGAATAGTGGCTGCCAGGGGATGGGGGATGGAGGGCAATGGGGAGTTACTAATCTATGGGCATAAAGTTTCAGTTAAGCAAGATGATTAAGTTCTAGAGATCTGCTATATAGCATTGCATCTACAGTCAACAATGCTACATTGTACACTTAAAAATTTAAGAAGGTAGATCTCATGTAAACTGCTCTTATCATAATAAAATAAATTTTTTAAAAATACTGTATGATGTAGAAATCTAACTTTCTTAAAATGGTTAGTTAATTGTTCTGCCACCATTTTTTACATAATCCACCAATTTCTCACTGATTTGAAATGACTTCTTTTAATATAAACTATATCTGTTTATACACACACATTTCTGCATGATCTATACTGTTTCATTAACCTATTTGCTTATTACTTTTCCAATATTTAACAGTACCATGTTAAATCCTTTTTGATCATGACATATATTATTCTTTGAGTGACGTTCTTCATTAAGAGTGCTAATACTTTATTTAGAGTTTTTGCATCTAGCTTTAGAAGAGGTCTATTGTGTTCTCTTCTTTTAATATCCTGGTCTGATTTTGTAGAATTCTCTCATAAAATACCCTTGGGACTAGCCTTTGACTGTATTTTACATTTTATCTGTGGTGCTGGTCTATTGTTTTTAATTTTGTGATACAATCCCATTGATATATATTTTTATAGGAAAGTCAATCATTTTGATTTTTAAAATTACTTTGTATAAAATGTTCTTTTATTGTTTTAAAAATTCTTTGAATCATTCTTTGAATCATTTACATTTATTTGGTGTGTTTTTTTCATTCTTTGTCTAGCTTATATTATTTAGTTCATTTAATTTTTATTTTATTAAACAGTTTGAATCCTAGTTTTTGCTTATTATTATCATTTTGTATGTTTTCAAATTTCCCAATGAGTTGATTTTCCTGTTTTGGTTTCTCTCTTTTTACCTATCCTTTAGGAATTTTTAAAATTTGATTTTACTGCATTTTGAAGATGTGACATTATGGCTTCTGATATTTTGAGTTTATTGATATTTTATTTTAAGCTGAATATGTGATCTATTATTGTGAATGAACCTTATGAGTCTGAGAAAATGTTCTTTTTATAAATGCATATCTGTTTAAACATATTATTTTTTTTCAAATCCCCTGTACGATCATACTTTTTTTTTTCTGCTTATATTTCTGAGAGAGGTTTGCTATAGTCTCCCAAATTAGAATCCTTTTCTATTGCTGGAATAGCCCCAGAACATGCATCCCAAAGTACCTATGCATTGCACTTTCCATGGCTTTTCATAACCTCTGGAACCAGCTCAGAGTTCCAGAGTGAGAGCGCCAGGAAGACAATACCCAAAGGTCCTCAATGCAATGGCTGTTGCGTCATCTCTTCGCTTCCCTAGCTAAAGCCAGATCAGCAGTACACTTGGCAGGTCAGACCCTCTCTCTGAAGGTAACTGCATGTAATTGATGAGCAAAGCAGTCTCTCTCTATGAGACATTGTAAGACATACTTGACATGATGAAGGGAACTGGAATTTCCCCGGGGAAAGTCCTTGCGTACACTCTGAGCACTCGTTTACGTCCGTAAAATACAGATTTGTAAACTATTAAACAACTGAACGACTTTGACAATGGTATTTCCTTTTCAAGGAAGAAAGTTTGACATGTAAAGAAGTTGAAAATGTCACAGATAGAAAGAAATTTTTCCAAAGCAAATTAAAATTTCTTATAGTTAATAGAGTCCTTTCACATACTCCAGATAGTTTTATACTAACAACAATTCTGTGACAAAAGTAAAAAAGATATGACTATCATCACCATTCTGTTAGATACCGCTGAGTACCAGGGATCAGAAATGACTCATTCAAAGTTACACAACTCATACATAATGAAGCCGGTATTGGAAAACACATCTCATGGCAACAAATTTCAAGGTATTTACACTTCATCATAGCAGTGCCTTACAACCTAGAGACTCTTGGATTTCAATTCATGTGTATGACGAAATTTTGGAAATGAGAAATTCCTTAAATGTCATCGTTGAAGAAATATTAGCTAATTTTAATGGAAATATGCTAGATCTCTTCCAGTTGCTCCATTTGTTCTTCCCACCATGCTCTGCACATCAGGAGGCCGACTTACGTGCAGCATCATTGGGCCCCTCCGCTGTGAGATTCGGTGGAGTTGACCAATGGGAGCACCAGCAGGAGACCCAGGAAAGGAGAAGGGCGAGGTCCGGACATTTGTTTTCCTCATTTCCCCTTTGCTGGCTGCTGTGGGCTGGCCATGGACTTTAAATGAGGATTCCAGTTCTTAGGAGGGGCCTCTTCATCCAGTTTGCTCTTTCTCCCTGTTGCAGTAGCAATTTCCTCTCCTCGTCCCCTCGGGCCTGGAGTAGAAGTGGTTCTCTGCTACGATTTATCCCAAGGACTGCAACCAATCCCGTGTGGTTTTGCCCACACCCTTGTAACTGGTCTCTTTTTAAATGCAATCTTCAAATTACCTAATTTGAATGTGCCAGCTGTTTCTTGCAAGGACCCTGACTGACATGATAAAGGAAACAAATTCCTCTTAAAGTGTATGGTTTAAATAAAAAAATGCTGGGTGAAAGGACAAGTTTCTTAGCCAAGCCATAAGCTATTCATATACTAACATCTGATTAAATCAGTTTGGGAAAGGAGGTGGCTTTCTTAAAATATATTCTCCATTGGGGATTACACATTTTATGTACCAAAATCATAATCAGATCCAAAAGATTTCTAATACTTTATACATTATTAATAAAATGTAACAGTAACAGGAAAAAAAAAAAAAAAGAAAAACAACGCTTTTGTTTCCAAAGCAGAGAGAAAACCAGCAGGAGATCCTAAACCATCCTGTTGCGGTGCTAACCTCATTGCTGCACCACCTTGAGAAAGCTCTGGGAAGAGTTAGCATCTCCTGATCCTCAGTCTTGGGCTAATTAAAGCATGCGCAGAGCATGTAAAGGCTTACTTTGCAAA
Source organism: Avahi laniger (assembly GCA_963575035.1). NCBI lineage: Eukaryota > Metazoa > Chordata > Mammalia > Primates > Indriidae > Avahi > Avahi laniger. The sequence continues at coordinate 38,450 of CAUYSK010031029.1, forward strand.
ATTCATTGTAAGAAAACAGTGGGATTGATGATCACATGTTAAAGGAGGGATCGAAACAACCCGTGTCCAGAAGACTGTGTGCCTGCTGGAGATAGTGCATGAGAGTTCGCACACACACATATGAACACACACACACAGCCAGAAAGGCAAACCTGCGGAGAAAATGGTGTGATTCTCAGAACTCATTCTGGTGCTCGGGAACTAGATGGGAACGGAGGCTATTACTTCCCTTCTGAGCGAGAGCGGGGTGATATGCTCACATGTTTGGTATTTTCCGCCAGTTGGCCACAATTCCTGTGAGTGGGAAAATATACTTCATTCCTATTCTCCTCCCTTATTCCGTTGTTGTGGGCTAATTTTTAATATAATGCCTTGAGAAATATTATAATTCAAAAAAATAAGAAAAAATTAGGCTACATAATTGCTTAATCAATATAAGACAGGTTTCCACCGCCAAAGTGGACTGGAGCAATGTCCTCCAGTGGATATGTTTTCCTGTTGTTTGTGCGGAATTTAGACTGACTAGAGTTATTACCTCTTTTGCATTTTAATGAAAAGGGGGATTGAAACCTAAAACATAATAGTTGAGGTCACTGAAGGTGAGATTGTTTCCCAAAGTGGATCTTTCATTTAAACAATTTTCAGTTTTGAAACAGTCTCTCTGTTCTCATTCCAGGTAAGAAGATAAAGTGGTCTACTAGAGACTTAAGTTTTAAATTTTGTGTCCTATACCAATCATTGTGGGCTGCTAGTTCCTTGGTTGTATTTTTAGCAGTGTAATAGGTATCTCCTTAGATCACCAACTTAGGAGTACAATCAAGGCACAAAATAACAAAAGTTTGTACATCAATCTTCTTAGGTTTTAAACAAGGGAGATGAGAGTAAGCACTTAGAAACTAAAATTATGATTACCAACATTAACATTTACTTCCTAGTTTCTCAAAGTTAGGAGAAATAGCTATATCTTGACTCGAAATTGATATATTAAGAACCGTAGGAGACTGGGCACTGTGGCTCATGCCTGTAATCCTTGGGAGGCAGAGGTGGGAAAACTGGTTGAGGTCAGGAGTTTGGAGACCAGCCTGAGTGAGAACCCATCTCTACAAAAAAATAGAAAAGCTAGCTGGATCTGGTGGCACAAGCCTGTAATCCCAGCTACTCAGGAGGCTGAGGCAGAAGGTCACTTGAGCCAGGGAACTTGAAGTTGCAGTGAGCTATGATCACAGCACTGCACTCTACCCCAGCCCAGGTGACAGAGAGAAACTCTGTCTCAAAACAAACAAACAAAAAAAAAAAAACAAAAACAGATGTCAGCAAGATGGTTGACTAGAAGCTCCTAGCACTTCTCTTCCCCACAAAACTCCCGAAATAACAAGTAAACCATTGCATTTCAACCAAAATAACTAAAGGAGAGCACCAGAGAACAGCAAAAAGAAAGCCAAAATCCCATAGAGCACAGAAACCCAGGGTGGCCACATAGATAAGAGAAGGGAACACTTTATCTTCACTCCTCAACCTCCCCTAGTCGGTATCAGCTCAGGACCAAGAGAGACTTCTCCCTGCAGGGAAAAGGTAAGCAAAAGAAGCCCAGCATCCGCCATCGCCGCCGTGGACACCTGCAGTCCTCGCTACTGCAGACTCTTGCGGCCCTCCCAGGCGCTGAGCCCAGCTGAGAGAGCTCCCCAAAGAGCACCGCTGAGTTACCCCAGGGACAGAGCCAACGCCACACCCATGGCTGTGCTGCTACTGCTTGACACCATCTTGGAAACAGAGCTACTGCTAGCATGTGTCCTGCTCTGGGAGCAAGAAGCCCTTGCATCCCTCCATCCCTGAGGATTAGCCGCACTGCACATGCCCACCCAGCAGGCGCCATCTCTGAGCCAAGCTGCCGCTATGAGCTGCTGCTGTACCCTACTCCCAAGGGCCAAGTGACAGCACAGCCACCCTATTCCGCCCATGCCAGTCGCTGGTACACCCTCCCCTTAGGGCTGAGATGAAGTGGCGCCCTGCCCCTGGGGACCTGGATCCTCAAACTATTGAAGCAGTCCTGTCCCAGGCACTACAGCTATGGCAGCAACCTCAGGCCACCAGCACACCAGAGCAGTGGGCCCTGCCATGTCACAGCGGAGGCAGCACCCCATCCCCTGGGGATCCGAATCTCTGGTATACCAGAGCGGTTGCACCTTCCAGCACCACCGCTGACACTGCACCCTACCCCAGAGATCCAGAGGCTCCATCGACCTGTGCAGCCATGCTTTCTGGGGCTGAGCAGATGTGACACCTTGTGTCCCAAGAATCAGAGCCCTGGCTGAGCTGCATTGCATTAGGCCCTCCGGGCCTACTTAATAGCCACAGTGCCCAGCCTACTTGGAACTGGACTAGCTCCCCAGAGTCCGAGCTGCACCCTGCCTCTCTGGGGCGTGGAGTCATTGCTGCACTATTCCCCACTCCCCAGGGCCCAAGCCCCAGTAGCATCTGCCATCCCTGAGTCCTTGCTGCTGCTGCACCTGGCCTCACACAACCTGGACTGCTGCCTTGTCCCACCAACCCAGGGTCCAGAGTGAGCACTGCATGGTCCCTCATCCCCCAAAGCCTGCTCTTTCACTGTGCCCTGTTGGCTCCAGGTTCAGAATTGCAGTGGTGCCCTGCACCCCAGGGCCTGAGCCTCCAGAGCACCTCATCTTCCCCAGAACCATGTCAGTGCTGTGCCCTGCCTATCAGATCAGAAACACAGCTATATCCCACCCCCTGAACTGAGCTGCTGTGGTGTGCCTCAGAGCAACAGACCCCAGCTTAGTGGAAGAATTACATCTGCTTATGCCTTGGAGACTGAACCTGCACCTCACTTCTCAGGTGCTGCAGTAGTTTCAAAAGACCCTGAGCCCCGAAACCTGGCTCCACAGCTGCTCCATGCACCTGTGCCCAAGAATACCATACCCAGCAAAGCCGGCCCTCAGAGTGAAGGAGAAATAAAGTCTTTTACAGGCAAGCAAAAGCTGAGGGAATTCATTACCATCAGAATTGCCTTATAAGAATTGTTTAAGAAAGTTCTTTAAGCAAAAATGAAAGTACGATAATTACCATCATAAATACATATGAAAATATAAAACTCACTGGTAGAGGCACATACATAGTCAAATCTAGAATACTCCAATACTGCAATGGTGGTATGTAAATCTTACATATCTCTAGTTTGAAGATTGAAAGTCAAAACAGTCAAAAATAACTAAATCTACAATAGTTTGTTAAGGAATACAAAATATAAAACAATGTAAATTGTGAGATCAAAAACATAAATTGTGTGGGGGGAAGAAAAATCTAGAGTTTTTGCATGTGATAGAAGTTAAGTTATTATTAGCTTAAAATAGCAGATTACAACTAGAAGATGTTTTATGTAAGCCTCAAGATAACCACAAAACAAAAAACTGCAGCATATATACAAATGATAACAAGAAAGGAATCAAAGTTTAACACTACAGGAAATTATCAAATCACAAAGGTAGACAACAACAGAGAAAGAAAGAAACAAAAGTGCTACAAAAAAAAATAACAAAATGGCAGTAGCAAGTCCTTACCTATTAATAAAACCTTAAATATAAATGGATTAAATTTTCCAATCAAAAGACATAGAGTGCCTGAATGGATAAGAAAAACAAGATCCAACTATGTGCTGCCTACAGAGACTAAAGCTTTAAGGACACGCATAAGCTGAAAGTAAAATGATAGAAGAAGATTTTCCATGCAGATGGTAACCAAAAGACAGCAGATGTGCCTAACTATATTTATATTTGATGAAATAGACTTCAAGTCAAAAACTGTCACAGGAGACAACAAAGATCACTATTTGGTGATAAAATGATCAATTCATCACAAGGATATTATCACTGTAAATATACATGTACCCACCATTGGAACACCTAAATACATAAAACAAATATTAATGGACATAAAGGGAAAAATAGATAGTAATATATTAATAGTAGGAGTCTTCAATACCCCATTTTCAATGATAAACTAGACAGAAAAGAATTTAATAAGAAAGTGCTGGACTTGAACTGCATTTTTGACCAAATGGACCTAACAGTTATATGTAGAATTTTCCTTCCAACAGCAGCAGAATACACATTTTTCTCTAGTACACATGGAAAATTCCCTAGGACAGACCATATGTTAGGCCACAAAACTAGTCATAACAAATTTAAGAATATTGACATCATATTTGGCATTATTTCAGACAATAATTGTATGAAACTAGATCAATAACAGGCCAAACCTTGAAAATTCACAAGTATGTGATATTAAACAGCATACTTCTGAACAATCAATGGATCAAAGAAGAAATCAAAAGGGAAATTTAAAACTGTCTGAAGACAAATAACAATGGAAACACAGCATACCAAAACCTATGGGATGCAGCATTTTGGATGCAGTTTTAAGGGAGAAATTTATAGCAGTAAATGCCTACATTAAAATGAAGAAATATTCCAAATAAATAGTCTAATGTTATGCCTCAAGAAACTAGGAAAAGAACAAATTAAACTCCAAATTAGCAGAAGAAAGGAAATAATAAAAATCAGAATAGAAATAAATCAAATATAGAATGGAAAATCATAGAAAGAATCCATAAAAGTAAGAGTAGATTTTTAAACAAAATTGGCAAATCCTTAGTGTAGCTAAGAAAAAGAGAGAACACTCAAAAAATAAAATGAGAAATGAAAGAAGAAGTTATAACAAACATTTCAGAAATAAAAAGAATCATAAGTGACTATTATAAACAATTGCATGTCAACAAATTAGACAACCTATATGAAATGGATAAATTCTTGGAAAAATACAAACTACCAAAATTGAGTCAAGAAGAATAAAAAGACTGAACAGACCAATAACAAACAAAGAAATTGGAGGGGCAAAAAACCTCCTAAGAAAGAAGATTCCAGGACCAGATGGCTTCACAGCTGAATTCTACCAAACATTAAGAACATTAAATGTAACTTAATAAATAAAAATATGTGTTATATTCTTGATTACAAAATCTCAATATTTTAAGACTATTCATCTATTCATTTTCCTCAAAATAATCTACAGGATCTATGCATTTTATTACAAATTAAAGCAAGAATTCTTTAGGAACTTGTAAATTATTCTAAAACTAATTTTGAAAAGAGACCAATGAAAAAGCCAAGAAAATTTGAAAGAATTTTTTAAAAAGAAACTGTTAATAAAAGCATACTTGTCCTACTAGATATTAAAACATATAAATTACAATATCCAAAACAGAACTGCCACAGAGGCACAGAAATCATCTAAATTGAAACAGAAAAAAAAGGGCTAGAAATAAACCCAAGGATATGTGGTAGTTAAGTATATGATAAAGATGGCATTTCAAATTGGTAAGAAGATGAATTGAATTTTCAATAAATAACACTGAGATTATTGGCTAGACATTTGGGAAAAAGAAAGCTGAACTCCTTATGGGAAAATAACTTCCAGATGGATCAAAGATTCAAATGTGTGGGAAAAAAAAGGAAAGGGAAAAAATGAAAGAAACTATAAAATACTAGAAAAAGATGGTTGAATAATTTTATAATCTTAAAACAGGAAAGTGTTTCTAAGCAGTATAAGGAACTCAGGATCCATGATAAAATTTGATAAGTTTGGTTGCATAATAATATAAAATTTATAACCATAAAAATAGCTTTTAAAGTAAACCTCAAAACAAAATACAAACTGGGATATATATGAAAAATAGTTAATAGACTTAATATGTAAAGAGTTCTAGAAAATCAATGAGACAAAGTCAACCACTCCAACAGAAATATGGGTAAAGAAAATAATAAGCAGTTCAAAAAATGAGAAATAAAAAAGGTTGAAAAACATGTGGAAAAGATAGTCACTTTTACCCATAGAGAAATGGAAAAGAAATTATATATCATTTTCCACTCATGAAATTAGTAGATGTTTATGTGACTGTAGGGATCACTGAAACACCTAAGTCTTATTGGCAGGAATGCAATTCAATGGAATATTTCTGAAGGAGAGTGTGGGAGTGTGTATAAAATCTTAAATTAGACACCTTTTGGCCTGACCACTCCCCTTTTAGAAATTTGGCCAGAGGAGATAATTGTATGGGTTAAATTAATATATTTGTATGATGATTTTCTTTAGTATATTTAAATAATCCATAAATGTTTCTCAGTATGGAACTGATTCAATAGATTATGGTACAAATTATAGAACATCTTATATTTAATAAAATATCAATAAAGATTTGAGTATAATTATCCAAAAAGATACTCTTGCCATATTTTTTGTTTGAGAAAGGCAGGTTAGAAAATAGTAGGTACCCCACATAAATATAGTCAACTGATTTTTGACAAAGGAACAATGGCAATACAATGGAGCAAGGACAGGTTTTCAACTAATGGCGCTGAAACAACTGGACATCCACATGCAAAAAAATTAGACACAGACCTTACACCTTTCACAAAAATTAACACAAAATGGATCACAAACATAAATGTAAAATACAAAACTGTAAAAATCCTCGAAGATAAAATAGAAGAAAATCCAGATGGCCTTGGATTTGTTGACAACTTTTTTAGATATGACACCAAAGGCTTGACTGTAAAGGAAAGAATTGATCATAAGAAGACTTCATTAAATTAAATTTTCTGCTTTTCAAAAGATGCTGTCAAGAGAATGAAAAGACAAGCTACAGACTGGGAGAAAATATTTGCAAAAGATATATCTGATAAAGGACTGTTATCTAAAATATAACAAGAACTCTTAAAATTCAACGATGAGAAAAAATGTGATTTAAAAAAAAAAAATGAGCCAAAGACCTTAAAGACACCTAACCAAAGAAGATATACAAACAGCAAATAAATATATGAAAAGATGCTTCACCTCATGAGTGATTAAGGAATTGCAAGTTAAAACAACACGGAGACACCACTCCACACCTACGAGAATGCCCAGAATCCGGAACACTGAGAGCACCAAATGCTGGTGAGGACGCGGCACGACAGGATGTGAAAGCAGCAGGAGCTCCCACTCGCTGCTGGGGGGAACGCAGAATGGCACAGACGCTCTGGAAGACAGTTTGGCAGTTTCTTATAAAATTAAACATTCCATTACCATACGCTCCAGCAGTCGTTCTCTCTGATAACTACGCAAAGGAGTTGAAAACTTACGTGCACGCAAAAAACCTGCACACAGATGTTTATGGCAGCTTTATTTAGAGTTGTCAAAACTTGAAGGCAACCAAGATATCCTTCAGTGGGTGAATGGATAAACCGTGATACATCCAGGCAATGTAATACCATTCAATCCTAACAAGAAATGAGCTGTCAAGCCGTGAAAACACATGGAGGAAACTTAAATGCATATTATTCCATGAAAGAAGCCAATCTGAAAAGTTTACATATCATATGAGTCCAACTATCTGACATTCTCGACAAAGACAAAACTATGGAGATGGTGAAAAAAATAAGTGGTTACCAGGGGTTGGGGAGAGGAAAAGAGACATGAAGAGGCAGAGCAGAAAGGAATTTTTAGAGGAAAAAAACTATTCTGTATTAACACTACGGTATTGGATATATGTCATCATATATTTGTCCAATCCCGTAGAATATAACACCAAAAGTAAATCCTAACATAAACTACAGACTTTAGGTAATAATGATGTGTCATTGTATGTTCAATTGTAACAAATATTTTCCTTCATAGTATCTACCTATACAAAAAAAATTGTAAAAAATATACCACTGTGGTGGAGTATATTGATAATGAGAGAGGCTATGCTCTGTAGGAACAGGGGTACATGAAATCTTTGTACCTTCTCTTATTTTGCTGTTAACCTAAATCTGCTCTAAAAAATAAAATCTTTTTAAAAATAGTAAATAAGGAATGATGATTATGAAATTATATATAATACGATCTATCTATGGATATGTACACATGGAAATATACAAACTCTTACAATCATGTATCAGTTATGTCTCTCTTATAAGAGGCAGAAACTCAATCCAAACTAGTTTAAGCAAAAGGAAAACTTTTTGGCTCAAATACTGAAAAGTATAGAGTATTTGTTTTCAGGCACATCTTTTTCAGGGCTTCAAAGAGCATCATCAAAAGAAGCCAGTGCTTCTCTTTGTTTCCCAGTCTCTGTCCTGCTTTCTGTATGGTGACTCTGTTTTCAAAACAGGATCTTGTCTCATGGTGCCAAGATGGCTGCCACAGTCCTTGCCTCTCTTCCTTTCTAGCTCAGCACTAGCACGAAAGAGAGAAAATCTTTTCTTCACTATTCAGTTGAAAGGTCTAGGTTCATTGAGCCTGGCTGGCTTACCCTGGGACATATGCCCATACCCAAATCAATGCTGTGTTCTAGAGAATGTAAGATCTTTATTGGCTTAGACTTGGGTGCTGTGTCACATGCTCCAATCCTGAAGGATGTTACCTGTAGTGTGTGGCCTGAAAGCTGAGTGGGCTAAGGGGAGGCAGAGTATCTCTAAAGAAAAACTGGCAAAATCATTACCTGGAAAAAGGTAAGTGAATGCTGTGCTACTAAAAGAATAGAAGAAATGTATCTCTTCATGATGTTGTTTCTTGACATACTGTTTTTTTCTCCTACTTTTTGTGTTATTTGAGAATTTACCTTTATTTTTTTTACTTAGCAAAAACTACAAAAACCATTAGCATGTATCATTTTTATTTAGATAAATAATAAATCTATTTTCAATATAAATAAAATATACAGATATTTGTTTATTTTATGCTATTTTTGTTCTTTTGTGTTTCTGCCTTGTCTTTCACTTATATATATTATTTTCATACGAAACTCTCAGTATTACTTATTTCCGTTATCTTTCATAGCTGTTATTCAAACTTCTGAAGTTACAGGCAAAAGAATCACATGCAAAACGTGAAGTTATTTACCCTGGGAAGTATTCCACAGAAAGAAGTGTAGAAGTAAAGAAATATGTGCTGGCTCTAGAATGTATGAAGAGAGTTTTAGGGAACTGGTCTTGAAGTTATATTTGCATAGCAAACATAATTTTTACTTTGATGACAAGTTTCTATGTGGTCACTGGAGGGAAGAGTGGCTTTCCAAAGCTGATTTGATGCAGCCTTTGGTGAATGGTTGACTTAGATCAGTGCCTAGAGAACTCTTACGAGTGTGTGAGTCACCTAGAGATCTGATAAAATGCAGATTATGATTCACTGTGTCCATCTTGGGGCCCAAGGTTTGTCATTTCCCATAAGATCCCAGGCGATATTAATGCTGCAATTCCACAGACCATGCTTTGAAAAGCATGGATTTGTATAACATTTCTATCTGTGAAGTAAAGAACTGAACCAGCCATATTCTACATATTTTTATTGAAACTAGATGTATATTAAAATATACTTTCAACTATTCCAGCTTTATTTCTGTATGCTGCTATTTTTCTATTTAGGGCTAAATAAAGCAAAATCAATAAGAGATTGAGATGTGTTATCTCATCTTAAAAGAAGGTAGATATTTCAGTTCTCTCCCCCACCATCTAATATAGAACCTTAAATCTGTTTTTACATTATTCCATAAGGAAAAAAAATGCTTTTTTGCTGTCTTAGATGCCATTTTTCTTGTTCTGGAAGCAAAGATTACTCGATTCAACTTTGAATTACACTGAGATTGTGCGGAAAATCCTTTATTGTTTGAGGTTTGACAATGTGCTCTGTCAAGAGCCATGGGTGTTTACTTTATTGCTGTCAACCAGTATAACTTGTAGAGCAAAAGGAGCAAGGTGCTAAGGATGTCTCTTGGAGAAAAAGTATTTTAATACTTAGATTCCCGTATGCAAAATGGTGGCTCTTCCTCCTTATTGTGGGTCTATGACCTTGGGCAGCAGATACAGCCTACCTCCAGCTTTCAACACTAATACCATCTAAAGATCCAAGCCATTTAACCTGTCAAAGGCCAGTTTTTGTGGCTACATATGAATTCACTTAGGGTTACGAACATTTTTGAATAATTTTTATGTTTTCAAGTTTCGCATACCCTCTCCAACGCTAGGCCCTTTGCCAGTCCGTCTTGGCTCTGCTAAGAAGAATGGAATCTGGAAATCAAGGTCAAGAGCAAAAATCTGTTTTGTGTAAGAGAAACGTGTGTGTATGCATGTGTACGTGTGTGTGTGTGTGTGTGTGTGTCTGTGTGTGCATAAAATAGAAACACCTTCCTTCTTGCCTCAGTTGGTTTGGGTGTCTTTCTTTCAGCCTGCCCCATAAGCCAAAATTGCTTTGGGGACTCTCACAGGCAATTCCAAAGCAGTAGCTCTGCTTTCATTTTTACTTACGTACAAGCACCTCACTGGCCTTGCATTTCTGCCTGTGGGTAAGCCATGATGTGATCTCCACTGGGCCCCGGCTGGTATCCCGACTGCATACTCAGGTTACCTTATCTTTTAGGAGCTTTCTCAGCTGGACTTTCACACTGTACTCAGCACCTGTGACTATCTACCTCTTCCTTGGCTCCTACAGACACCCACTGGCTAGGTATTTTCCACATCCTTACTTGTTTGGCTATGCCTCCCTGAAAGTTACTGGCACTTGCAAAGAAAACAGAGTGTTATAATAACAGAAACATTTATGAGAACAAAAAAGTTTATCAATAAAGAGTAGTATTACAATAACATACATTTGATTTTGCCAGAAACATAGAGCTTTGTTAACCACAAATATCTCCCTTTTAAAGGCATCTGCATGGTAAACAAGCTCCTTTTACTATAAAATAGTGACATTTGTTTGATGTTGGACATTCAGTTGACCATTGGTATAGGCAGCCAAAGTCCTAAAGTGTAGGTTTAGCCATTAGCCCTGCGGTATTGATGATAGAAACAGAGACTCAATTCCCCTTACACTTCCTTCTCTTGTCTTCAGACATCTTGATGATGCACCATTTCCCCATCAGGTTACTGGGGACCTCATTGGAGTTGTAGAGTTAATGGCCATAGCATTGTCTACAGACAGAAAAAAAAAGACTCTTGCATATATGCAATGTGATTATTTTTTAAATATATAAGAAGATTACATTTTAAGTTCATCAACTTTTGGATACAAAGCTTAAGCTATGGAAGAAAAGGAAAATGATTCAAATATGTTTTGAATAATTGTATATTCCAAAGCATCTGGCAAACATAAACTTGGAAGTGTGGAAGAACCTCCATGTTAACAATGACCACTTTCTAAAGAATAGTAAGGGACATACATTTAAAAAACAAACAACAAGAAAGCATAAACCACAATCATATGCCACAGAAATAATGACTGCAGGAATCACAAAGAATGGTGATAATAAGCAGAAGTTTATGCATTTAAGTCCAGCCAGTGAAATACAATTTAATTAAATGAGGGTTTAATTATAAAAACAAAGATGACTTTCACTTCTATTTTTAATTTTATGGATGAAAAGTAAGCCTCGGAAATATGAAAGAACCAAATAAAGTCATCAAATAAGAATAATTTAAACTCCTTGTCTTATCCCGGTTTGCAGGGGGCTGGGGAGTTGCCGAGCAGAGGACATTTGGCAGGCAACAGATAAATATAAGCAAACTGCAAGTCCTTGATTTTCCCTTAAGTGGCAAAATACATGATGAAGACAAGGCTGAAAGAGTTTGAGTTGATAAACATGAACGCAATTATCGTTCTTATTTATTGGCTTTTAAAGCACATCTTGCATAATACAAGGTGCTGTGCTGCTGGAAAGCAGAAAGGCTGTTAAAACCCCGAAGTGGAGATGTTCTGAGAGCTGAAGCCATGGAGACTGAATTTTTAATTACTTCAGAAAAGAAGGCATCACATGTAGACCCGTGTGTAGGAAAGAGTTTAACTAAACAAGGATTACAATTCCAAAATGAATGTCATACCATGTGCCAGGATGGCAAGAATATGCTGAACCTGAATAAAGAATTTAGGCTTAAGTATTAAAACAAGTTAAGATATTTAGAATAAAATTTGTTCTTATTCTTACGTTATTTTTAAACATTTTTTTGGGTGAGAGACGGAGGCAGGGGAAGGGTTATAGAAAGAGAGGGCCACAGTGGGTAAGCAAAACTTAGTTAAGTTGATTCAGAGCAACTCAGTGGGAGGTCTATATCATATTTTGAATTTTGTAGTAAATCCAAAATTACATTTGTCTATTTTTCCTAAACTGGCAACTCGAAGTGGCTATGCTCATCTATACCCAGTCTGAGTGGGCATAAGCACAAACCAAAAAGCTAAAAAATAAATGTGTCTGTCTCCAGGACATTTTAAAACTAATTTATGTTACTTTACATCATCATTAAGGAAGATTATTTAAACAGAGGCACAGTCTACTTTTTGAATATCCTACCCCGGGACTAAAATTAGCAACTAAACCCTTGAATTTAAACTATTCCAAGTTTTGGATCCAATCGTATTAACCTTTCTACCAGTTTTCCTGCTCAGTTTAATCTGATATCCCCAAGAGATGGGTCCTGAGTAGGGCCTGAGCTGTTGGGGAAGGAAGTGGTTAAGAAGGGAGAAGCACACTTCTTGGCAGAGTATCTGAGCAGGCAGTGACTTCACTCAACGCTGGAGCAGACGGTGCCTAAACATCTTTATATCTGAAACTGTAATTTACAGATGGCAAAAAGCGTATCAGCTCTGAAATACCTGATAGCCCCACCGTAAGTTCACTCAACAAAGATACATGTGTTAATTAAACATCTGGGGGCGGCAGGCAACTTTTGTGTTTGGCATTTACGGATGGCTTGAAGGGTGAACAAGACATGATCTTTGATTTCAAAAAGAGACTCGCCTCACATTTGCCGTGCCCTGTCAAGATTACAAATGGAAACCCACATACTATATGCCTAAATATTTAAAAGCTACAATTTAACTTTTAAAATCAAAATTGTTTGTCAAGCTGAAAATGTTTGAGTTTTGAAAACAATGAAATGTCACTAAATACTTTTATAAAAATAAAACTATTTGCATTTCTAGCATTGAGTGTACCCTCCACTGCCAATATAAAGAATTAGTAACATACTCCATGCGTGTTATGTCTGGACCTACACATATGAATCATTTAATATTTAAAAATGTCCCTCAACCACTATGGGCAACTGTTGTGGATATCATACCGCCAGAGCCACAAATTGGAATGCAAAAATAAGCAGGAAAAGAGACTCTTGGCACTACAGAGAAATGATTCTGTTATATAAAATTCTATTAGATTCATGCTATATAAAAGGAAGAAATTGACAGTTAATGACTTTGTCTTTTCTCCTCCTTAAGTACTTCTGCCCATCAGATCTTTGTCTTACTTCAGAGGAGCTTTTGCTTATAACACGGGCAGTGGTACAGACAACAAACCTTTATAACATTCAAGAGCAATCATCTTTGTTTTGAGGACACAGGACAAGAAATATGGACTAGACTTTCCCTGGACCTGAATATGTTAGTGACAAGAGCTGGTGTTTTAGGATCACAGGCTACATTGCATCAGTGTTCAGAGGTGAATCTCAAGTAACGATGCGTTCTTTAGTAAGTGTAGAATTTTGGTATTTGTAATGCATGGGACTCACAAAAGCGTGGATTCTGCATCATGGGCCCCTCTTGCTCAGGCCAAGGATGGTACCACCACAGAGCTTATAATTTAGCAAGGGAAATAGACAAAAAAGTCATGAATTATAGTAGGAGATTAGACGAAGGAGTGCTGTGGTAGCAGTATAACAATAATGCCAACTTTCACTGGCTCCCTATGTGCCAGTCTTGCAAGTGCTTTATACACATTATTCCATTTGAACCTCATAAGACAGTAATAAGTGAAAACTACGGAATACAGAATAGAGACACAGAAACAATAGGCAGGCTGCCCAGGAATGCGAGTGTCAGTCAGAGACCACATTTTCCTATAGAAGTCTTCTGGGTAGAGTGGTTTGTCAAATTTTATTTTAGATTTTTGACTATATGTTCATGAAATGCATTTTTTTCATTGTTATAATGCTCTTGTCAGGTTTCGAATTCTCAATAAAAGACAGCTCAGCAGGAACTGTGTGTTTGCATGTTTGTGTGTGTGTTTGTAAATGAAGGAGCTAAGTCTAAAATGGAAATGAAAATGGAAATGCCAAAGGCCAAGAATGGCCAGAACAATATTGCATAAGGAGAAAGTCAGAAGATTTACACCAGAAGATATCTAGACATACTATAAATCTACAATTATTAAAACAATATGGTATTTGAAAAAAGAAGAAACAAATCAATTTAGAAATCGGCCCACACCTAAACGGACCTTTGATTTATGACAAAAATGGTCTTGCCCAGAAGTGAGGAAAGGGCAGTCTTTTCAATAAATGATGATGGGTCAATTGTCTATCTAAATATGAAAATAAATGAATCTTGATTCTAACCTCACATCAAACCCAAACATCAACTTCAAGTGGATTGTAATCTAAATGTGAAAGGCAAAGCCTCAGTGATTCTAGAAGATAGCATGGGAACATACTTTTCTGACTTTGAGGGATGAATAGACTTTTAAAAATGGAACATAAAAGCACTAACCATAAAGAAAAAGATTTATAAATTGGAAGACATCAAAATTAAGCACTGTTTATCAAAAGACATCAGTAACAGAGTGAAATATTGTCAGACTATGGCAGATATTTGCGATATGTACATCTTGCAAGGATTCATATCCAGAATATATAAAGAACTCTACAAATCAGTAAGAAAATAGACAGGCCATACAGCAGAAAAATGGACAAAAAATTTGAGCAGGCACTTTATAAAAGAGAATATCCAAATGCACAATAAACACAAAAATGTGCTAAACTTTATTAGTCACAATGGAAACATCAGTCAAAACTCCAATGAGATATAACAAAATATTCACCAAAATAGCTAAAATTTTAAAAATTATTGTCAATATACGGTGTTGATATGGATGTGGAGCTCTCATACTTTGATGGTACACATGTAATTGGTACCACCACTTTGTAAAATTTATCTCCAGTATACATTAAACTTGAAAAATTCTTATTTTATGAACTAGTAATTTCATCTCTAGATATATAGCTTATAGAAATGTATACATACATGTATCAAAACTCATGGACAAAAATGTTCATAGCAGTATTGTTTGTGATAGTCCCACATTGGAAACAATCAAATTTTCCATCACAACTAAAATAAATAAATATATTGTGGTATATTTATACAGTAAAATGAACTCAGCAATGAAAATTAATGAACCACAACTACATGCAACAACATGGGCGAATATCATAAACTATATTGCATGAAAAAGTCAGACACAAAAAGCACATTCTGCTTCATGAAGTTTGAAACATGCAAACTATCTATGGTACAGGTGTCGGGACTGTGGCTGCCTTTGAGTAGAACAGGAGGAATGGTCCAAAGCAGGAATGAGTTGGGTCTCCGAGATGCTGGCCATGTCCTACTGGATCTGCCTGGAGGGATCGGGCTGTGTCACTGTGTAGAAATCTGTCAAGCTGTACTTTTCTGTAAACAGCAAATACTCTGATACAAAGTTTTAAAATCTGCGAAGGAAATAAACAGTGATAGAATAGAGAATAAAGGAGGGAGATCTGGGAAAGTCTTTTGGAGGAGGTGACACACGAATCGTCTTAGAGGTTAAGAAAGAGGCACATGCCTTGGGAAACCTTATGCTGTCTGCACAGGTGACTGCATGACCTTACTCTCACACTAAGGGGATAGTTTTATGGTTGGTTCATTACTCTTCTTGTCACCTACCAAAGAGCAAGACCCCGTGACACAAAAATGATGCATTTTGATGGACTGTAGGACTAAGGAAGATTCAGAAATATGCGGTGCTCTATATTCTCCCCATTTTTAACCCCCAACCCTTGCCTCTGGTAACCACCATTTAACTCTCTGCTTCTAGGTATTTGACTTTTTTTAGATTCCACATATGAGTGAGATCATGAAATATTTGATTTCTGTGTCTGGCTTATTTCGCTTAACGTAACATCCTCCTGGTTCATCTGTGCCGTCATAAATGGCAGGATCGCCTTCGTTTTAAGGCTCAGTCATATTCCATTATATATACACTAGATGTTGTATACCACGATTTCTTTATCCGGTCATTTTTGGATACATTTATTGGTTGATGGACGCTTAGGTTATTTACATATCTTGGCTATTGTGAATAATGCTGCAATGAACATAGGACTATAGATATCTTTAAAAGGTGCTGATTTCATTTCCTTTGGGTATGTACCCAGAAGAAGGATTGCTGGGCCATATGGTAGTTCTATTTTTTAATTTTTTGAGGAATGTCTATACTGTTTTCCATAATGGCTGTACTAATTTACATTCTCAACAGTGTACAAGGGGTCCCTTTTCTTCACACTCTCGCCAACACTTATTTCTTTTCTTTATGATAATAGCCATCCTAACAGGTGGGAGGTGATATCTCATGTGATTTGCACCTCAGTTTTGATTTGCATTTCCCCATTGATTAGTGATGTTAAGCACCTTTTCAAATACTTCTTGGCCATTTTTAGGTTGTTTTTTTTTTGATAAATGTCTATTCAGGTCCTTTGCCCATTTTTTAATTTGGCAATTTATTTTTATTGCCACTGTGTTGTGTGAGTTCCTTACACATTTTGAAGATTAACCCCTTGTCAGATATATGGTTCACAAATATTTTCTCCCAATCTGTAGGCTGTCCTTTCATTTTTTATTGATTGTTTCCTTTGCTGAGTAAAAGATTTTTATTTTGATGTTTTCCTACTTATTTTCACTTTTATGTTTTGTGTCATATCTAAAAAGTCATTGTCAAGGCAATGTCAAGAAGCTTTTTCCTTCATGTTTTTTTCTAGAAGTTTTATGGGTTCTGGTCTTATGTGTAGGTCTTTAATCCATCTTGAATTGGTTTTTGTATATGATGTAAGAGGTCTAATTTCATGCTTTTGCATGTGAATATCCAGTTTTCCCAACACCATTGTGTCTTCTTGATGCCCTTGTTGAAAACTAATTGACTATATATGTTTGAATTTGTTTCTGGGCTCTGTACTCTGTTCCATTGACAGCTTTTCTTATTTTCATATAGAATTATGAAATCTCTTGGCTATGAAATGAATAGGTAAAAATTAAAAAGCCATTAATAGCAGGATAAATCAGATTCTGGCCACACAGCTAAGAAAATGGAGTGAGAATTAGAACAGCACCAAGGTTTTGCAAGTTGTCGAAGTGCCAAAATACAAATAATTGACTAATAAACTGAAGTCTAATCAGATATTTACATAAAGTGCTTTTCATATACAGGCAAAAATTTAAGTAGAAAAAGTATGGCCTCCCAGAACTAATCCCAATAATCCAATGATAATAAAATAATATATTAACTTACAATACATTATAATTACATTGTAATTATTTGAAAACATTGAGCTTTCATTATAAAGGCATGAAATTTTCTCTAAAATTAATATATTCCACAAAAATAATTTGTAAAAGAAAAAAAGAAATATTACATGCTGCCCAGAGCATACGCTTGTGTGGGGAGACAAAGCTGGGACGAGAGAGCCCTCAGGTGCAGGAGGAGAGCACCGAGTGGGAGGAGGGAAAGATGGCAGAGATGACAATGAAAGAAAGGGGAATATTCAACCCAAACCGGCCTCCTTCACCACATCACCTGGCTTGATCCCAGTCATTAAGTAGTAGAATGGGGATCAAAAATACCAAGAAAACAATGATCAAAAAAAAAGACAGTGTCTGAAGCTAGTTGTAAAATATCTAGTTATGTGTACGTAGATGACATATGTGTGTAGATGTGTTTATGCGTTCACATGAGCAAACACACATGAGGGAACCAAGTGGACAGAACAAACATAAGTAGGGAGTCTGGAAAGGAGAGACGGAGAGGAGGGGCTCCATCAATAAAGACAATGTGAAATTTAGATATGCAGGTTTGTGTGACATCATCTGGAAAATATTAGCTGTTACATAGATATTTCTCACTTTTCCAAAAATTATCATTTGCACAAAAAAGAACTGATAAGCCAAAAGGCGAATGCAAAGAAAAAACAAAAAGGCTGCTAAATGCCTTCCTATTACCTTAATTGATGTTATAAAGGAATAAACTAGAATCACATTCAGGAACCATGACAATACAAAAAAGAAAAAGAATAAAAAGCCATTCAATACTGCCCTTCAGCAACATTTTTGCATTATTTAGAAAGCATCCCATATGTTACTCCAATGCATAAATAGGCGTTACATATAAATCTGAGAGTAGGTATGTTCATGCTTTTAGGCTAAAGATTTTATAGGCTAACGAGGGTGAAGGCAAACTTTTGAGCATGACAGTAACACGTAAATACTTGCACATCCACACACACTAACTCTGGCTAGTACTTGAGAGAACAGTGTAATTTGATTAATTCTCTGTAACTTTTTATTTCAGGTATTTAGTTGTGCACAAAAAGGCTAAAAACAGTCCAACTAGTTTGGGTCATGGAAATAGTCTGAAAAAAGAAACCATAAAATCAAGGACAGTTCACATTAGATTTCTAAAATGATCACAGTGCTAAACTATACAATTTACTTTTGCAGGTGTGAACCAGATGCTACAAGATTATTTTAAGATACTCTCTCTTCTGCAAAGACTTTCCTTTCAACATATTCTCAAAGATTATGTACCAATGATTCACACTTGTGCTGAACACATTCCAAATTGCCTAAGTAGAGGTACCTTCTAACAGAAATCAAACAAAGGCTTTCAAGCACTTATTTAACTGGGTGGCTTATTGGAAATCATTTATTTTCTAGCACTTCAGGAGAAATGTCTGAAAACAAGTTAAAATATAATGGTATTATAATTATTAAAAAGCAATTGGTGATATTAAATTAGAGTTTATAAGGCAGTAAAAAAAGAAAAGTAATAGGCATATTTGTATTTATGGAATAAATATTATATATAAATATTAAATAAGTATTATTACATGAGGCAATAGCCAGCTCATTACAATAAAAGACTTTCTCTTAAACAGATATAAAATAGCTGGGGAAAGAAATTTGATAATATTATTAAATATATAAAATGATGAACCCCATTGTTTTTAATAAACTTATATATAGCCCAAACATAACAGGGATTAGTATATACATAACATAAACTTTATGATCAAGTTGAACAGACGTAAATTCAACTTTATTACACCATAGGTAAAACTAAGAAAATATTTGGACTTCTTTCCTCAAATCTCTCACTAGGTCTATGTCCTAAAAATAAATAGTAGAAAAATACAATTTACATATATCATGTAGAAAACACAAAGCTGATTGTGATCATCATTATATAATCTGTATATAAACCAAATCACCACATTGTACATCCTGAATACATACCATCTTTATGTGTCAAATATTTTAAAATAAAAAATTTTTAATTAAAATTTTTAAATAAAAGCCATAAAGCTATGAGTAAGGCTGTGACAAGTATCTATCTCCACGTGCCATCAGGAGTCCTCCCGCAAGCCCTAAACAAGGGAAAGCTTGACGTGCACATCCAGCAGTGACCAAAAATCCATTACGAGACAGTAACGGGGAAAAAATTAGATAGCTGCTGAGGCATTTTTCTAGGTTAATTGGGATGTGACAATATTACAGCAGAATCCTCCCTCTGACTGTACTCACTAGCTTCCAGTGACTACAGCAGAGAAATTTCACCTTGTAACTTTTCCTGTCTCTGGAGAACAGCCCTGGCTCTCGGCTCATTTCATCCAGGCCAGTGATGCATTTGCCATAAAACGCTGGGAGCAGCTTCCGTAGACTGTCTGATGTGCAATTATCAGAACCTCATTAGACAAAATCTCCAGGACCACACCCATGAGGACCCTCCCGAGATAAATACACCTTCCCCTCAGCCTCTCCCTTTTACCATTTCGCCTCTCTGCCTCCTCGCCATCTGGGGCTCATCCTCAAACTCTCATTTCCTTCCTCTCCTTTTTATTTTTTCCCTCTCTTGTTCTTTTCCCCATGTCATTTTCTTCCTTTTTTTCTCTATTTCTTGCTCCATTTTACCCATTTCTTCCTCCCCAACCCGTGTTTGATCATACCCTCCCTTCTCTCTGTTTCTCCTATCTCTCTCTCATCTGTCTGGGGAATTCTTTGGGGATTTTTGGGCTGGATGCTTTTGGGCCGGATGCCTCTCTGCAGAGCCCATTTCAGCAGCTTTCCTCAGTGTCATGTCCTTTTCCCCAACACATGCCCATACTGACCCCTTGAAACCCAAACACATCATTCCCTTTGCGGAGGTAGCATGATTACAGAAATAAACACCTTACAGGAAAATCAAAATCCTACTGATTTATTAGCATCAGCAACACACATAGGCCAGATTTTCAAGGGCCCTCCTTTTTCAGAGCCTCCTGTTTTTAAGGTGCCTGTTTGATTTATGCTTAAAGCCAGTAAATTGTTTTCTGCAAAATAACAGGTAAAAAGCCAATTTGCTCTCATAAAATTGGATGCTGTTCCTTTGAAAATCTAGCCAAAAATGTTGGTGGAATTGCTCCATTTATCAAGACTCAAAAGACCAAGAGAATGAAAATCTTTAAGAGAAGAAGAAAAAACCCACAGTGCTGCATCTGTTATCTTAATAGTTTAGACAGAAGATGTTAGAGCCAACGACTGATAGTACTGATGGGTTACCAGGTCTTACGCATCAGAAATGAAATGGTTAAAGTAAGATATGCTTACGGCATGCAAACACATCATCTCCCGATATGTTTAATCGTATTTGTAAATAGTTCACAATCAGACCCCAAGGGAAAAAGCCCCGTGGAGCTGTGTAGTGGTGCTTTGTTCGTGGAGCGAATGTAAACATGGCCCCGTGCATTCACAACTCTGGAATGCAGATGTTTCCCCACAATAATACAGCTGTCTGCTAATGAAAACTGAGCTATTAGATTATGTGCCCACTGTTCCCCCCTTTCAAAATTCAAACTGTTTGATTCTCACACTGTGAATTCTCTTATGATAAACGTAGGGGTTAAAAATAGTGCTTGTCTGTGCTGTTCTTGACAGAATTTCAAATGCGCCAAATTCTCTCACCCTGCTTGAGCCAGACAAGAAGTTATTGCTTTCATCTTTTCTTACTGAATCCTATCAGCTGTGTCATGATTCACAATTTAGTATGTGATCATGGCATTCCTATCTGTGATTAACCCAATTTAAAGTTTACCCTGTCTGCTTTTTTAGATTTTCTTATTGGATGAAAGAAAAATCCTTAGCATTCGGTGGGAACTAAGATAATGAAAATGACCCTAGCCAGCCATCCTGGCACTGAATATGTGTGGTTTGCTAATTACAAAAGGGAAAAAAAAACCTCTGTTATGTCAGATTAAAATCTTCGTCTGTTAACAAGGACAAAGCTCAGAGTTTCTTTGTCTGAAGAGTATCTTCAAATCAATTGTTCTCTTTGTGTCAGTGTCCAACGAATCTGCTTTTGCTGCTTGAAAAATTTAATAGAAGTTTATATATTTACATGTAAATAGAAATTTATATTTTAGAAAACATAAGAAATATTTTTAAATAGATAAGGGCACAATCTGAGAATGAAAGGATGCCAGTTCATTGTTTAAAGTGCATTAAGTATTCAGTTTCAAAGTATTTTTTACTTTGTATTTAAGATCTTGTGACACTTAAATTTTTTCAAATGATCACAAAATGTTTAATTGTAGAGGACTGTAGAGGTCACCCAGTGGTTCTCAAATTCAACTTGCCTCAGAAATACCTGCAGGGCTTGCTAAAACGAAGATCATGGGCTCTCCCACAGAGTTTTCGAGCCTGTAGAATTTGCATTTCCCTTATGTCCCAGGTGATGCTGATGTTGCTAGTCTAGGGACCACACCGTGAGGACCTCTGACCTAGTCCAACCCTCTTGTTTTACAGACTGGAAACCTGCACTTTCGATACCTTGCCCACTGCTAAACAACTTGTGAGTGGAGAAGGTAAGAAAAGGAACTGGTTCTTCTTGCTCTCAATTTAATTCTTCATTTTCTACATTGGTGCTTCTGAAACTCTGATGTGCATACAAATAACCTGGGGAACTTTTTGAAGCACAGACTGTGTGATTCATTAGGTCTGGGAGGGACCTGAGCGCCTATATTTCTAACCATCTCCCAGGTGCTGTCCTTGCAGCTGGTCCACAGGCACACTCGAGTAGAAAGGCAGTGCACTGTGCTATGCGATAGTGCTGTCTTTTTTATTTTAATTATTTACACTAAAAAAAAGTGTAGGGCAGATATTCTTTTTTTTTTATTTCAGCATAATATGGGGGTACAGATGTTTAGGCTACGTGTGTTGCTCTTGCCGCCCCGCTCCCCCTCAGTCCAAGTTTCAAATATGTCCATCCTATTGCGTGGTGCGCATTGCACTCTTTGTGTACACATATACCCGTCCCCGGGGCCCCACCCCCCCCCCCACCACGCCCAAAAAAAAAAAATATTAAATGTATTTATTACAAGATTTTGTTTGGGGCGGGGGGGGGGGGGGGGGGGGGGGCCCGGGGACGGGTATATGTGTACACAAAGAGTGCAATGTGCACCACGCAATGGGATGGACATATTTGAAACCTGGACTGAGGAGGGGGGCAAGGGCAACACACGTAACCTAAACATCTGTACCCTCATATTATGCTGAAATAAAAAAAAAAAAA
>CAUYSK010031030.1:0-13387 GCA_963575035.1 Avahi laniger
AACAACAAATGCTGGTGAGGATGTGGAGAGATAGGGACACTCTTATACTGCTGGTGGGACTGCAAATTAGTGTCACCTCTGTGAAAAAGAATTTGGAGATACCTCAAAGAGCTAAAAATAGAAATACCATTTGATCCAGCAATAACACTATTAGGCATCTACCCAAAGAACAAAAGACATTCTATAATAAAGACATCTGCACTCGAATGTTTATGGCAGCACAATTCACTATAGCAAGGATATGAAAACAACCCAAGTGCTCATTGATCCATGAGTGGATTAATAAAATATGGTATATGTATACAATGGAATACTACTCAATTATAAAAAATGACTGTGATCTAGTACCTCTTATATTTTCCTGGATAGAGTTTGAGCCCATCCTCCAAAGTGAGGTATCACAAGAATGGAAGAATAGGCATCAAATGTACTCGCCATCAAATTGACACTGACTGATCAACACTAAGGTGCTCGCACGGTAGTGTTATTCTTTAGGGATTGGGGGATTGAGGGTGGGTAAACTCAGAACTAATGGATGCTGTGAGCATTGTAGGGGGGAAAGAGTATGCCTCAAATCATTGTTTGGATGTGGCAAAGTCATAACAGGTAACCAAAATGTTTGTACCCCTATAATATCCTGAAATTAAAAAAAAATGTAAATAACTGAGAAAAGTACAAACTAAATGGTATGAAATCTACTTAGAAAACCTTGTTATTTGCTTGTGTTTTCAGGTTATCAGAGAGCAAAATATTTACCTTGGGTTATTGTCAGCTCTAATTGTTAAAGGTTTTAAATATGTCTCTATTTGTTTCCCCATGATAGCCTGGGGCCTCTCATCTTGCCACCTCTTCTACTCCTTGGGGACCAGAGTTTGGGGAGGGGCTCAGCCCACTGTGTTCTCCGGGTTTGTCAGTCAGAGTGAACACTTGCAGGGCAGTTCTGGGCTGGCTGCAGTCAGCTGTGTTCCATGAGAGTAGACTGAGGAACCTCCTTACCCACCACCACGTTTCCCCAAAAACCCTTCCCTGCCTGCCTCAGGGGCTGTGCTGTCTTCCTTTCCTTCTCCTTCTGTGTTTCAAAGTCTCCTTGAATTTCTGTTATACCAATGCAGTTCTTCATTTCAATACTATTATACATGCCTTTCTTCTTATTTCCAATGATTTAGAACCTGAGCTGGCTACAGGGAACAGGTGTCTGGTCCACACCTTAATCTTCATGAACCTGGTAAACCACAGTTACATGATTTGTGATCTCTGAAACCTTCCTCTCTCCCCAAGGAGAGCCCACTGACTTCTAAGCCAATTGGAGAGCCCAGATAAGAAGAATCTGCTGCCAGGTTAGTGCTGTTTGACCTTGCTACGGATGCAAAAATCCCCCTCCCAAGGCCAAAGACAGAGGATCAGGCCACAGTGTTCCATTAGCTCCGGCAAGTTTGTAAAATAAAATGTATCCTTGCTTTATGGGTCTCACACCTACATTTTCTGCATTTTATGGTTGTTCTGAAAGCAAAAGACCACAGAAGTCACTGCAACAGAGGAGAACAGGGCGACACTCCCTAGACTCATGGGAAAACTGTCTGTGCCCTAAGGATCAGTAATAGAGATTCTGGTAGCAAAATCTTTTTGGACGTTAATGCTTGAAAGAACGTGAATTGACATGAGACCTTGCAATGTTGTATTTAATGTAGGGATTTGCAGGACAATAATAAGACAAGTGAATGAAGATTGATGTGGAATGAAAGAAGGAAAACAGCACAAGACAAGGGCCCAGCGGCCAGAATTCCTTCCCCAGCTACAATCAGCACTAAGACTGACAGTGTTTGTTCTGTAAAGACAGTGTGCATCAATCAGGTCAGGCCTTCAGTGAGTGATCTCTACTGAGATGGCACCTGTGAGCACAGGAGCTGGCAGTGTGTGATCTGGACTGAGTCTGTGCCTAGGAGGAAAGGTGCCTGCAGGGTGGGGCTGGAAATGAGTGTCTGCACCTGTGAGGGCAGGGCCACCACTGATGGTTCTGTACAGAGTGTCTGCACCTGTGTTGGGAGGGCCACCAGTGATGGTCCTGCACAGAGTTTCTGCACCTGTGAGGGCAGAACCCTTCAGTGTGGGGCCAGTATTGAGTGTCTGCGCCTGTGAGGGCAGGGGCCTTCAGTGAGAGTTCTTTATTCAATGTCTGCACCTGTGAGGCCAGGGGCCTTCAGTGTGGAGCCCGTACTGAGTGTCTGCACCTCTGAGGACAGGGCCTTCAGTGTGGGGCTCTGTACTAAATGTCTACACCTGTGAAGTCAGTGGCCTTCAGAGTGGGGCCTTTACTGATTGTCTGCATCTGTGAGGTCACAGGCCTTCAATGAGGGTTCTATATTCCTTGTCTTCACCTTTGAGGGCAGGGGCCTTCAGTCAGGGTCCTGTACTGAGTGTCTCACCTGAGAGGACAAGGGCCTTCATGGTAAGAACTCTACTTAGAGTCTGTAACTGTGTGGTCATGACCTGCAGTTAGGGTCCTGTACTCGTGTCAGCACCTTTGAGGGCAGCAGCCTTCAGGGCTTGGCGTCCACTTATTATCTGTACCTGTAATGTCAGCTGTCTCAGTGAGGGTCCTGTATGCCACAGTGAGGGCTGGGGTCTTCAGTGAGCTCCGTGTACTGAGTATCTTCACCTGTCAGGTCAGGGACCTTCAGTGAGGGTCCTGTATTGAGTGTCTGCACCTGTGAGAACAGGGCCTTCAGTTTGTGGCCTCTACTTGGTGTCTGCACCTGTGAGGCAGGACCCTTTAGTGTGGATCCTGTATTGAGTGTCTGAACCCTTGAGGACAGGGCCTTCAGTGTGGGGTCTGTACTAAATATCTGCTCCTGTGAGGGCTGTGGCCTTCAGGATGGGTCCTCTACTGATTTTCTTGTCTTATAAGGTCAGTGGTCTTCAGTGAGAGTCCTGTACTCAGTGTCAGTACCTGTGAGGTCAGCAACCTTCAGGGTGGGGCCTCTACTGATTCTCTGCACCTGTGATGTCAGAAACCTTCAGTGAGGGTCCTGTACTTGTTGTCTACATCTGTCAGGGCAGCGGCCTTCAGGGAGTGGACTGTACTGAATGTCTACACCTGTGAAACCTATGAGCTTAAGGATGTGGCCTCTACTGATTGTCTGCACCTGTGAGTTCAGGAGCCTTCGGTGATGGTCGTATAATCAGTGTCTGCACCTGTGAGATCAGAGTCCTTAGGGTGCTGCCAATACTGAGTGTCTGCACCTGCGAGGGCAAGGGTCATCAGTGTGGGTCCTCAATTGAGTGCATCTGGGAGGACAGGGTATGCGCTGAGTGCCTCTACCTGTGAGGACAGGGCCTTCAGTGAGTGTCCTGTACTCAGTGTCTGCCCCTGTGAGGGCAGAGGCCTTCGGTGAGGGATCTGTCCTGAGTATCTCCACCTGTGAGGACAGGGCCTCCCAAAAGACTGATGTTACGGGGATGTGTTGATGAAGCCCGAAAAGATCAGTCAGCCTGTCATGGAGGGGTGTGAAGGAGTAGTGAGAATGATTTGTAGTGAAAAAAAAAATGATATATCCAGCATATTTACATTATTTTCCTTGAATTTGTTTTTATCTTCATGTCTTTATGCTTCCTACCCACTTTATTGTTATTTGTTATATCTACATAGAATAAATCTACTCTTTTTAGTATACAGTTTTATGGGTTTTAAGAAGTACCTAGACTCATGCAAGCACTATCACAGTCAAGATATAGAACATTCCGGCATCTCCCAAAATTTCCTCATGCTGTCCTTTTGTAAGTCAGCTCTTCTCCTGATTCCCCTACCCGCCATCCAATGATATATTTTCACTGCCTTGGAGTTTTTTCTCTTCCAGAATATCATACAAACAGAATCATGCAGTATATAGCCCTTTAAGTCTGGCTTATCTCACTTATCAAAGCATATTTGATACTCATTCACGTTGTGTGTATCAATAGCTCATCTGCTTTTAATTGCTGAGAAACATTTCATTGTGTGAACATAATCGTGTTTTTTAAAAATCCAGTTGAAGGACATGGGAGTATTTCCAGTTTGGGACGATTATGAATAAAGTTGCTATAAACTTTTACATACAAGTTTTATGTGAATCTCACCTAGCAGTAAAATTTCTGAGTCATATGGCAAGTGATGTTGTACTTTGTAAAGTGACTGTAATATTTTGCATTCCCAGTGAGCATTATTTGAGAGTTTAACTTGCTCCACATCCTCACCAGTGCTTGGTATTGCTATTTTGTTTTCTTTTGTTTGGGCCATTCTAGTATCTGTAAAGTGATATTTCATTGTGATTTAAATTTATAATTTTTAATGAATAATGATGGGAGACTATTTTCATGTGCTTATTTTGCCATCCATATATCTTTTTTGTGGACCTACCTTTTCAAAATTTTTGTCCACATTTTAATTAGATTGTTTTTTTATTACTTTGATAGTTCTTTACATATTTGGAAAAAAAGTCCCTTGTTGCATATGTTATTTACAAATATTTTTCTACCAGTGTGAAATTTGCCTGTTTATTTTTTTTAATCATGACTTTTAAAGAGCAAACGTTTATACAAAGGGAATTAATTAATAAAACAATAGAAATATAAAACAAATTGTAAGAGACAAGATTTTATAATATTACGCATGTTTGAAGCACTAGATGAAATGCATAATTTTCTAGAAAAAAATGCAATTCATCAAAATTGATCTTAGTATAAGGTTAGAACAATTATCATAGGAAAAATAGAAGTAGCTACAAAGCTTTCAATAAAGAAGGACCAGGCCCACATGGTTTCGAGGGGGACTTCTGATGAACTTCTAAAGATTAGAAAATTCCAATGCTACTTTATTTGAAAACATAGAAAAAGAGGAAACGTTTTAAATTCCATTTTATAATTTTCTTATTTTGTAGGTGCAGGGTTTGTGGAAATATAGATGATACAAAATTGGTCCTGAGTTAAGAACTATTAAAGCTAGGTGATAAGTACATGAAGGTTAATTATACTTTTCTCTGTGGTTTATAATGTCTGAAATGTTGCACAATTTTTTTTTTAGTAAATAAGGTCACAATTTCACAATGAATATAAAACATTTATGAGTGAGTTCAAATGAAAATATAACACAGCAATAATCTTTGTAAAACTATAAGAAATAAACATTAGCCAAAGACAGAATCTCGCCATTAATAAGAGATATGAAAAAAGCATTGCAAGCTATGACAAGTTATTAAAATAAAAAAATAATAAGTTAGTATAGGATAAATCTCACCAAATTTCATTTAAAAATAATAAAAACATTCTCTGATGATGAGACATTAAACTAGAATTAATTTTTTAAAGAGAGTGAGCAGTCTTTAACAACCAGAATTTTAAAACTTCCTTATAAACATCTCTTAAGACAAAAGGGAAAAACAAATCAAAATTGAAGAATTTCTTTTAGAGATGATTAAAACTGTACAAAAAATACTTTATGGAATGCAATTAAAACAATGTTCAGGGGGAAATATATGGCTCTTTATATAAATAACAATAAAATTGGGGAGAGGGTATGAATTAAGGAAGAATCCATTTCAGAAAGGAAGAAAAAGAACAACAAAATAAATATGAAGAAAACAGAAAAAGTAATAATAAAAGCAGAAATTATCAAGTTAGAAAACAAGAAAATAATAATGAACATATAAATAAACAAGTTGATCCTAATAGAATGTCCATTAGATAACATAATCGGGAAAGTAGGGAATAAGCACAAATACACAAAATTAAAATGATAGAGAAAATAACTTCTGAAATTGCAAGACTTTTTTAAAAATTCTAAGAGAAGACCTTATATAATTTTTTGTAAATCAACTTAAAAACTTAAATGAAAAGGATAAATTTCTAGGAAAACAAAATTTGCCAAAACCAATTCCAGGAAGAAGAGAAAGTTTGAATTTCAGGGCACTTAAAAGAAATAGAGAACTAGATCAAAATGCTACATCCTTAGAAGGGATCTCACTCAGGTGTTTTATAGGAACTTTTGTCAAAACTTCAAAGAACAAATATGCTATTGCTATTTAAGCTATTCAAGAACTTAATAAATAATGAAATTAATTTTATGAAAAGAATATAATATTGATACCCAACCTTGGCAATGTTTGCAATCATTACCACCATCACACAACTAAATTATAAACAAATCTCACTTATAGGTATTGATGAAAAGTTATAAACAAATTATTAGCAAATAGAACTCAACAGTGCATTTTTTAAAAATGTATAATAACTGCTGGATTTATCCCAGGAAAATCAATATCAGCATCTTACTTAACAAGGAAACATCTTTCCCATTTTTACCAAAACCATACACAAGGCAAGAGTGACTATAATATCCACTACTATTTAATATTAGAGTGGAGGAATTAGCCAATCCTTCAGACAAAATCAATAACTTGAGGCATAAAAATGAAAAGGAAGAAAAATTATTTCTATTTGTAGGTTATATGATAGTATACCTTGAAAAATCAAAGGCAATCAGTGAAAGAGTTAATACAAACAGTAAAAGAATCAGTAATTTAGCAGGTTATAAAAGTTAAAATACAAAAATCAATAGTATCTTTATACCCAAAAATAATCATGTTTAAAATATAGAAAGGTAAGAATATCACTTATTAGAGTACCAATAAGAACAAAATATTCACAAATATTTTTAACAAGATACATGTCAATTCTAAAAGAGGAAAAATTTGAAATAGCATTTAAATACAGAGAAAGTCTCAATCAAATGGAGAGACCTTTTATGATCTTCGATAGAAAACTCTATCAAAATATGTCATTACTTCCCAAGTTAATGTATATATTTAATGTGATACGAACATAATTCTACGTGTTTAATTTTATTTGTTTGGTCTGGAGCCACATAAGATAATTTTAAAATTAATATTAAAAAATAAATAAGAACAGATGCTGTCATGGCTCCACTCTGAGTGGCAGGCTTGGCCAGGAACACATCCGGCCACTGAGAAACCGGTTTCTCAGCATTAAGCACTCTTGTGGTTGCAATGGTGGGGAGGGCTGTGATCTCCCTGCATTGCTCTGGTGTCCTGTGGGCACCCGGTCCTGTCCTCCTGTCCAAGCTGCCAGTGATCAATCCCAAGAAATACTGCTGGTGTGGCTTCATTCTCAGTGGCAGTCTTGGCTGGAATGCACCCTCCTTGCAGAGAAACCAGCTTCTCAGCACAAAACATTCTCATGGTTGCTGTGGGGGTAGGGGCCATGGCTAAAAGCTGGCCTGAGACAAAATTGCTTTCTGTGGTCCCAGGAATGGAGGAGTTGCAGAGGCGGAGGTGTCTAGGTATAAGAATGCTGGCCTTCTGGTCTCATGTGGCACTCTCCTGGGGGTGTGTGTAACAATTTTGTGTCCCACTGCTCACAGGAATCACCCAAGTGGTGCCACTGTCCTCTCTTCTCTCTCTTCCTCTTTCTCAGCTTCAAAGCCCTTCTCTGGGGGGTCCCCAAACACCTCTTTATCTCTCCCTGTGATCCACATCTGAGTCACAATTGTTCCCTACTCTCCTCAGTTCAACCTTCTACCCTTCAGCTGAGACAGTCAGACAAGCTAGGTCTCCAGTCGACCATGTTGCTTCCCTTCCTCCTTTGTCAAGACCAGACCTGCCCTACAAGAAATACTCAGACCTACATTATACATGGATCAATAAAATAGACACACACCAGTCTAAGATCACCTGAAACATAAAGGTCAGAGCCCAGATGCCACAATGTCTCAAGAGGTAAAATAGAGCACGGAAGTGTACTCAACAGCAACAACCGAAATCCACCCACTTATCAATTCTCTCGATAAACGTGAATGGCCTGAACTCCCCACTGAAGAGACAGGTTGGCTGAATGGCTAAAAAAAATAAAGCCAAGTATCTGCTGTCTCCAAGAAACACATCTAACCCACAAGGATGCATTAAAACTCAAGGAGAAGGGGTGGAAAACAATATTCCATGAAAATGGAAATGGAAAGAAAGCTGATGTGGTGGTTCTCATAGCGGATAACACAGACTTCAAATCCACAAAAGTAAAGAAAGACAAAAATGCTCATTATATAATGATAAAAAGAACAATTCAATACGAAGACATCATAATTTTAAATATTTATACACCTAACACAGGAGTGCCAAGATTTATCAAGGAAATCCTAGTTGATCTAAACAAAATGATAAACGGCAGTGCCATAATAGCTGAGGATTTCAACATCCCACTGATAGAACAGGGCAAATCTTCCAAACAGAAAATAAACAAAGAAACAATGGATTTAAACAGAAATCTAGAACAAAAGGGCCTAACAGACATTTATAGAACATTCTACCAAAAACCACTGAATATACATTCTTCTCATCAGCTTATGGAATGTTCTCTAAGATTGATCACATCCTATACCACAAAACATGTTTCAACAAATTTAAAAAAATAGAAATGACACTGTGTATCTTCTCAGATCACAGAAGAATAAAATTAGAAATCAACTCCAACAGAAACACTCATCTATACACAAAGTTATGGAAACTAAATGAGCTACTGCTAAATGATAGGTAGGTCAAGGAAGAAATTAAGATGAAAACCAAAAGATTTTTGAAACTAAATGATAAAAGGGACAAAAGATGTCGAAATCTGTGGGATACAGCTAAAGCAGTCCTAAGAGGAAAATTCATAGGCATAAATGCCTACATCAAACAGATAGAAAGAACACAAGTCAACAGTTTAGTGAATTACCTCAAGGAACTGGAAAAGAAGAGGAAACCAATCTCAAACCCAGAAGAAGAAAAGAAATAACAAAGATCAGAGCAGAAATAAATGAAATTGATGATAAAAAAAACTATACAGAAGATCAATGAAACAAAAAGATGGTCTTTGAAAAGATAAACAAAATTGACAGGATTCTCACTAGATTAACCAAAAGCAGAAAAGAAAGGGCTCTAAATAAACTCCATCAGAAATAACAAAGGAGAAATCACAACTGATAACACGGAAATATTAATACAAAATGTCATCTCTGAATATTATAAAAATCTCTATATATATAAACTTGAAAATGTGGAGGAAATGAAAAAATTCTTGGAAACATATAGCTTCCCTAGGCTCAATCAGGAAGAAATAGAATTCCTGAACAGACTAATATCAAGTATCAAAATTGAAACTGCAATAAAAAATCTTTCAACAAAAAAATCCCAGACCAAATGGTTTCACACCCAAATTTTACCAGACCTTCAAAGAACTGGTGTCTATACTGCAGAAATTATTCCAAAACATTGTGAAGAGAGAAATCCTCCCCAATTTGTTCTACGAAGTCAGTATCACCTTAACACCAAAGCCAGGAAAAGGGTACAACAAAAAAAGAAAACTACAGACCAATATCCCTTATGAATGTAGATGCAAAAATTCTCAATAAAATGTTAGCAAACTGAATTCAGCTGCACATCAAAAAAATAATCCACCATGACCAAGTAGGCTTTATACCAGAGATGAAAGGATGCTTCAACATATGAAAATCTATAAATGTAATTCACCACATAAATAGAGGCGAAAACAAAGACCATATCATCCTCTGAATAGAAGCAGAAAAAGCATTTGGAAAAATCCAGCACCCTTTTATGATTAGAATGCTTAACAAAACAGGCATAGATGGGACTTACCTCAAAGTTATAAAAGCCATATATGACAAACCCACAGTAAATATCATACTGAATGGGAAAAAATTGAAAGCATTCCTGCTTAGAACTGGAACTTTACAAGTTAGCCCACTGTCACCACTTCTATTCAACATACTGTTGGAAGTTCTAGCCAGAGCAATCAGACAAAAGAAAGAAATCAATGGTATCCAAATAGAGACAGAAGAGGTCAAATTATTGCTCTTTGCTGATGTTATGATTTTATATCTAGAAAACCTTAAAATCTCTGCCAAGAGACTATTGGAATTGATAAATAAATTCAGCAAAGTTTCAAGTAACAAACACTCAAAGTTTTTGAGTTACCTCAAAGAACTAAAAGTAGACCTACCATTTGATCCAGCAATCCCACTATTGGGTATTTAATAAAATGTGGTATATGTATATGTATATTATGGAGTACTACTCAGCCATTAAAAAGATGGTGAACTAATACCTTTTGTAACAATCTGGAAGAAACTAGAGACCATTCTTCTAAGTGAAGTATTGAAAGAATGGAAAAACAAACACCACGTGTACACAAATCAGCAGCATTCATATATGCCAACACCAGTCAAGCTGAGAACAAAATCAAGGAATCAATATCTTTCACAATAGCAACAAAGAAAATAAAATACCTAGGAATATATTTAACCAAGGAAGTGAAAGACCTTTACATGGAGGAAGGAAATTGTGGAGGACACAAACAGATGGAAAAACAGATGATGCTCATGGGTCAGCAAATCAATACTGTTGAAAGGTATATATTAACCAAGTGATCTACAGATTTTATGCAATCCCTACTAAAATAGCAACATCATTTTTTGCATATCTAGGAAAAATTGTTCTATGTTTCATGTGGAACCAGAAAAGACACCAAATAGCCAAAGCTACCTTAGGACATAAGAACAAATTGGGAGGCATCATTTTACCAGACCTCAAGCTATGTAAGGCTATAGTAACCAAAACAGCATGGTAATGGCACAAAAACAGAGACATAGACCTATGGATCAGAACAGAGAACCCAGCTATAAAACCATCCTTATATAGCCATCTGATTTTTGACAAAGCAGACAAAAACATATACTTGGGAAAAGAATACTTATTCAATAAATGGTGCTGGGAAAATTGGAT
The DNA here is from genome assembly GCA_963575035.1 of Avahi laniger. Lineage (NCBI taxonomy): Eukaryota > Metazoa > Chordata > Mammalia > Primates > Indriidae > Avahi > Avahi laniger. The sequence continues at coordinate 10,821 of CAUYSK010031030.1, forward strand.
AGCCACATGTAGAAGACTGAAATAGGATTTGCATCTTTTGCCACTCACAAAAATCAACTCATGATGGATAACAGACTTAAACCTAAGGCATGAAACCATAAGAATTTTAGAAAAAAATGTTGGAAAAACTCTCATAGACATTGGCCTAAGCAAGAAATTTATGAAGAAGACCCAAAAGCAATCACAGCAACAACAAAATTAACAAATGGGACTTGATTAACTAAGAAGCTTCTGTATAGCCAAGAAAACACTCAGTAGAGTGAACAGACAACCTATAGAATGGGATAAAATATTTGTATGCTATATACAAGGGCTGATAACCAGAATCCATAAAGAACTCAAATAATTCATCAAGAAAAAAATAAAACAACCCCATCAAAAAGTGGACAAAAGACATAAACAGAAACTTTTCAAAAAAAGATAGATTAATGGCCAATAAACATATGAAAAAACATTCAAAGTCTCTAATCATCAGAGAAGTGAAAATCAAAACCGCAATGAGATATCACCTAAGCCCCATGAAAATGGCTTTTATCAAAATGTCCCAAAACAAAAGGTGCTAGTGTGAATGTGGAAAGAAGGGAACACTTACTGTTGGTGGGGCTGGAAACAAGTACAACCTCTATGGAAAATAGTATGGAGATATCTCAAAGAACTAAAAGTAGACCTACCATTTGATCCAGCAATCCCACTATTGGGTATTTAATGAAATGTGGTATATGTATATTATGAAGTACTATTCAGCCATTAAAAAGATGGTGAACTAATACCTTTTGTAACAATCTGGAAGAAACTAGAGACCATTCTTCTAAGTGAAGTATTGAAAGAATGGAAAAACAAACACCACGTGTACTTACTATTAAATTGGAACTAATAGATCAACACTCATGTGCATACATGGTAGCAAAATTCAATGGAAAAAAAAGCAGGTTGGAGGGGGGAGGAGGGAAGGGTAAAATTTTTACCCAACGGATACAATGCAATGCTACTTTGGTGATGAGCACACTTATAACTTGGACTCACGCTGCACAAAGGGAAATCATGTAATCAAAATGTTCATACCCCTGTAATGTTCTGAACTTAAATAAAAAATGAATAAATAAATAAGAACTGTCCAGAAAACCTGAAAAACATAAACAACTAAGTTGAGGAGAGCATACATGTATGTGTGTGTGTATATATGAAAAATATAAAAATAACCTATATATAATAACCATATGTAACACATAAATATATTATAATATACAATGTATATTATATATTATATATAAATAATATATTATTCTATATATATTGCATATGTTATATATATATTATAAAGTCAGACTGATATATCAATAATACAGAATGAAATATGAAAAAAACTAAAATATATATGGAATACTTTTATATGATAAAAGTGCAATCACAAATACCTGAGGAAAAGGTGAAATTTTAATCATTAGTGTTGGAACACCTAAATGGTAATTTAGTACCATGATTGTTTGGAGAATATACTTCACACATTTCACTTTGATGAATTAATATGGAGACTGAAATGTAAAAATTAAAACATTCAAGTACTAAGGAAAAATGAGCAAATTATTTTATAGCATGAGAGTGGAGAATGCTTTTCCAACTAAGATTCAAAATCCAAATTAATAAGAGAAATATAATTAATTAAGCTATATAAAGTTTTATTGGTAAATTACCTGGCAAAATAACATTCTACAAGTGATGTAAAAGGACAAATTTCAAACTGGGAAAAAATACTTGCAACTGCTATCAGGTAGAGGTGTCAATTCTCTATTGTGTTCAAAGGACTTAAAATTCAAGAAAAAAGATGGCTTCGAGAATGATAGTGTGAGAAGCTTCATAGCCCTACTCCTCAGTAAGACAACTGTAACTGGCAAACATTAATTTAAAAAAAAATTAAAGTCTCTGCAAATTATGCTAGGGGTATACAGAAAATGAAGAAACTTCTTTTTTTCTTTTTCAAGTAAATCCATTCAATTTTGTTTAGAGCAGAGTCTGTGACTACTTGAGGATTGAACTCTGACTTTTTCTCTTGCTTAAATTTCTATCTAAGGGCCCTGGTGAGTCATGCCTTACAAAGCATAAAATCTCATTAAACAGGTTTTTTTATTGACCTGGTATAATGTGGCTTACTTTGCAACCTGATTCAGTACAGCATCATATGACAGATAAAAGACTCCCTTATCTTAACTCAAGTGTTCTAGCAGACCCCCCCCATCTTTACTCAAGCATTCCTTTCTACTGACTGTAAGTCTTTCTACAAAGCTTAATGCTCTCAACCAATAGCCAGCTAAAGAATCCCTAAACCTACCCATGACATGTAAGCCCCTTCTTTTAGATGTCCTGGTTTTTCAGGCTGAACCAATGTACACCTTCCATGTATTGATTTATGATTTTACATATAATTCCCATCTCCATGAATGTGTAAACCTAACTGGAACCCGGTGGCCTTTGGCACATTTTCTCAGGACCTCTTGAGGCCATGTGCTCCAGATCGGCAGTCACACACAGAATAAACCTCTTCAAATTATTTTACACAGTTTGGGGGTTTC